>JAMQGT020002392.1:0-19594 GCA_024447675.2 Pterophyllum scalare
TTCCTTGGTCTTCATCGATGCTCTCTGCACTTGGAACAGAACCCTGAGACTATCACAGAGCAGGAGCATTTATACGGAGACTTGATTACACACAGGTGGATTCTATTTATCATCATCAGTCATTTGGGACAACATTGGATCATTCAGAGATCCTCACTGAACTTCTGGAGTCAGTTTGCTGCACTGAAAGTAAAGGGGCCGAATAATATTGCACGCCCCACTTTTCAGTTTTTTATTTGTTAAAAAAGTTTGACACATCCAATAAATTTCATTCCACTTCACGATTGTGTCCCACTTGTTGTTGATTCTTCACAAAAAATTAAAATTTTATATCTTTATGATTGAAGCCTGAAATGTGGCAAAAGGTTGAAAAGTTCAAGGGGGCCGAATACTTTCGCAAGGCACTGTACTTGAACATTTCACACCATGAAAAACCAGAGTGCTCATTTCCAAACAAATAAACCATTCACTGGGCGTTGAACTGTATAAATGTCAAACTATAAATGAGAACTTCAGCACTCACAACTGCTTTACTTTTTCTGATCTATTTAATTATTTTGTGAAAATATTAAACTGAAAAAAACTTTGAAGTCGCATAAAAAATATCCTGTCTTATTCCTTCATAATAATCCATGTAAAATGCCATTAACTGAACACCTCAGTCTAATTTAGTATGTGTCAGTCTATTAATATGCAAATTAATCCATAACTAAAAACGTCACGTCCATATATTTTTGGAGAACAACACTTTTTTTGTGTAGTTTTGCTTCCACCACGTACCCCATCACAGTGGCTTTGAATCAAACAATCAAGTGACTGAAGGGCACTTTCAGCTTTAATTCAGGGAGCTTAACAAATGCATTGCATTAACAGTGTAGGAATTTCAGAGGCTCAAATGTAATTGGACAATTGACTGATAACTGGTTATACATCACTCTCCATTTAATAATTTGTTATTATTAATCTCATTCTTACTCAATAGAGGTTAATATGATATTGGCCCACCCTTTGTAGCTATAACAAACCTCCGCCAAGGCAGTTCACTCTCTGGACAGTATTTTCTTTCAAGAGAATGGTATTGCATTTTGTATATATTCATTTTGTTTTCTTTGTTCTTTTTAAAATTTACTTTAAGATATTTGTAGTGCAGTAAAAATCAGATAAGGGTATCATGAGAGATGTTTACTTTGATTACACAAACATTATGTAGGAGCAGGTAATGGATGATACGTACTGATTTATAAATAACTGGACATGAATAACTTGAGCTTATTGTATAATGTTATACTACAGTATATTTCTAAGTAGGAAGCTCATTCTCTTCCTCTTGACAATACTTTCTTTAAAGATATGACATATTTTGGGGTCAACTTGAAAGAAAGGCAGATGTAAAAGTTAAAAGCGAGGTCAGAGGTCAAATGTGACATGACATTTGGATGCAAACTATGAACTTTTAGAATTCCCATATATCAGTATCATTACCTAAATGTTTCCAATGCAAACAAAGACAGTAAATTTTTAAGCAGAATTTTAAAAATAAAAAATATTTTATGAAAGTTTGACCTTGAAGAAGAGGTCAGAGGTCCAAAGTAACATGATTTTTAGAATCCCCATATATCAATTTCCTAAATGCCTATATTTGTCAGTACAAACAATGGCAGTAAGAAACAGTTTTAAATAGCTCTATTTAACATTACTATCATTTTGACCTTCCGATCAATGTAATAACCTTGAAGGAGAGATCAGCAGTCAAATGAGATCTGCTATTTTAAATGTTTGGTGGTACTTTCTATATGTTGATGATACACACCACACTTGTAAGAATCATAGTTTTTAAGTTATAAGGCTCTTTGTCCATTTTTGACCAATAAATCATAAAGTTTTTACATTTATGTGCAAATTGTTTTGTTTTTTTTACCTGTTTGTAGTTATTCCACCAGCACTGAGCCTGTTTGCAGCTCTGACTTGGGGGTTTGGAGGAGGGGTGCATGTGGAGCCTAGACAGGGGTGTCAGCTGCACAGCAGAGAGCGGGTCTGGAAGGATTCGTTCTGGAAGGATCTGTACTTTAGCCTGTTTGATCCTGAGAAGAGATACAAGGGCAAACAATAACAAAGGCAGTGGGAAATGTGAACAATGACGGCAGAATATGAGTGAAACTGAGCAGACGAATAACAGATTAAACAAATGGTGCGCTGGCCCAATGTTATAAAGTGCATGAGAGGATATTTGTAATTGTGAGATGGTCCCAAAAAGGTGCCATCAGTGTTCTTTCTAGGTCGACAGCTAGAAATATTCACCCAAGGTGCTCACAGCGAACTTTATGGAGCTGAGAAAAAGAAAAAAAAAAAAAGCTAGACCACATGAGCAACAAGAATTACCATCTCACAGCTATATGAATAAATCCATGTCTACCCCCACCACACCCCTGAAAGGCAGATTCTGAACCCTGAAAAACCCTAAAAATATTTCCTTCTGCAGGACCTTTTAGAAATATTACAGGGAGGATGTTCACTGAAACAGAAAGTATAGAAAAAATAGCAAGTATATTATAATATTAGACAAGAAAAAGAGCAGATTCCATTTAATTGAGGAATGGATTAAATGCCGCAATTTCAAGAGTCACAACAGAAAGTCAACAGGATCATGGCAACCAATGTGTGTGCATTATATAACATCAATTAGAGAAAAGGAAAATGTCTTAATAAAGCCTCATTTTTATGGACAGAATGCATCAATGATTTCCAGGGAGGATGTGGGTTAATGTGATCTATAGTGTGGCTTCAGCAGATACGTATGCAGCGGGGTCTTATATAACACATCTGTGCAGTGCTGGATTACTGTTGTCTTTTGTTTCCACATACAAAAGTTTTTAATAAAGCACATTTCCTTTAAGTAAATGTCTTGCAGACTCCCTCTGCATTGCATGTTTTCAACCAGTTTGTGATGCTTTAAAATTCAAACATGCATTCCTACAATTTGCAGTCACACTAAACTAACCATGTTTTTAGTTATGAAGAGTTAGTCTGCCCCCTAACTGTCAATTACAGCGCCACTGTTGAAAGACTTTGCAATGGGCTCCCAGAGAAGGCCAAAAAAAAAAAACTCCTCAGGAAATGATGCAATTGGGTAAATATGCATCCAAAAACCTGACATTCACAGGAATAATTCCATGTGTCATGTTAGTTCAAAATTTGAATAATTAGAGGCTGTTCAGTGTAAAAAACACAAACGTACTGTAGATGATGCTCTTGATTTGCAATCCTCAGTGGTTTTGCTCTCTGAGCAGTTATTGACACAGTTTTACTTCTTCTCTCACTGAGTTTCTGACCACACCATCAGACTGAAAACCTGCAGGTATGGGATTCCTGTAGAAAACCGCTGGCTCACTAGAAGCCAGAACTTCCTTTTTTACTGCAGAAACTCTGAATTAAAATAGCTCCATGTGATGAACCCATTTTCTGTGGCTGGCTGCATTTTGTTCCTTTTGTTCCAGGAACTCAGAGTTTGGAGCTGAGCCCAGTATACCTGACTAGACTACCCATTACATTACATCCACTACTGACCTGCTCTGAAACATATGATATTTGCATTTCACAGATTTTATGTGGCATTCTTTAAGGGTTATGTGTGGTTTTGTCGCAAGGGAGTGACAGTAAGCATTCAGTACTGACCTTTGATTTAATGCTTTATGAGGGAACTTCAACTTACCCGTCTGCTTGAGTTCTTATCTCATGGACCTTAAATCTCTGCCTCCCTACAGCTTTCACTTTGACCGTTTCAATGCCGTACTCCTGCTCCTCTCTGTATGCATAGATTTCAGCTGTTGTTCCAAACTCTGCATCAGGCTCACCTGTTTCACTGCAGACACATACCAAATGCAGCTATTAAAGTGAAACATTAAAAATTATCCACCTCAGTGACTCACAACAGAGAGGTTACAGAAAGAATAGTAAGGATTTAGCAAAGGCACAGTCTTGGAAAAACATTTTCAACAATGCAATATCCACAAACTCTGGTTGATACCAAGAGACTGCATGTATAAACTTACAGAAGTTAACATGCACTCATCATGGGCATGAATGTCATTGTAATTTTGGGCTTTTAATGATTTCTCTGAGCCATTTTTTCCAGGGTGGAATGATTGTACACTGGGTGCACACATTTTAATTTATTTGGGATTTTCTCTAATCCACACAGGGTCAATTCGCCCCATTTAACTGAGCCATAAAACAAAGGGATGTTTTCCACTTGTAAGAACTGTACACACTGTGATGAATGACAACATACACAGAGCCATCTGCAATATCACACACCTGTGTGCGAGCACAGCAAAGGTGCGGTCTCTCTGGATGACACTTCGCATCATGCTGACCTCCTGCGGCCTGAAGAGCTGCAGAGGCAGCGTCTGGCCCGGCACCAACATCACAGCCGTGTGTGGCAGCACGGGAATAGTCTGACAGCTGTCATCATCGTGGACTGTACGGCCGTGAAACTCCTCCATGTCTGAACCCAGGTACTGCCAGCAAAAGGGGTGAGTGTTAACACAGCAGCTGTAGATAAGCTGAAAGCCTGAAAAGGTTCTCATGAATGAAAGCAAATCGTGTAAAAGAGATGTTAGAAAAACAGGAAACGTGACGCATCACTCACTGCATGTGATGTGGGAAGACTGGGGTCAAAGGTGATGAGTTTGGGCTTCTCTGCCTCTTTACTGTCTTGGTCTTCAGTCTCCATGTCATCCTCCTCCTCCTCCTCTTCCTCTTCTTCATTGTCTGTCACAGAACAGCAAGTTTACAGACATACACACAGGATAAGTTAGCGAGTTCCCTGACAAACTTCAGATGCAACAGTTTCTCCCTGATAGGTCACACTGACGGCATAAGTGGAAGGAAAGCGAAAGCAGAGGGTTCAAATTGAGACAGTCCGAGTGTGATCACTAACAGTGGCCTGCTGTGGAGGTGTGTTAGCTGGCAGTTAGCAGCAGAAAGAGAAACGCGCTGTCCCGGTAAAACACCGAGCAGCCTTTCGGTCGGTTTAACGCGTACCTGGTAAGAGCTGTAACTGGTTTCCCATGTTGTCGTTAACGTTGTCTTCACCTCCACCCCTCTCGTCAGCCATATCCTTGTGTTTACAATACTACCTCTTCTTCTACCTCTTCTTCTAATGCGCAGCTGGGATTTGAAAAAGAGCGCCGCCTGGCGACGTCTGTACATAATGCGCACAGTTGAACGTGCCATTTCACCCAGGAGGCAAATATCTGTAAATTAATTTAAATTATAAAATTCAAAGACATCAAATATGGTTGCGTGTATATACCTGAAAAAAGGAAAACATTAGGCCTTTATATATTCAATAAATCCTCCCATTCCCTCTGAAGAGCTACCATACAGTAAATTTTATACAATTCAAGTATAGCTGATATTTTTTCCTTATTTATCTTTTTTTCTCATTGCATAGTGTTGATATTGCCATGATTCTTAACAACTTAATGTCCAAAAGTTAATCCTTTTTTCTCTGTAGTTTTCGACATTCTTCAAAGCCATCAGGTGGACCAGACTGGACCCTTTGGAGGGCTATTTATGGCCCCCAGGCTTTATGTTTGACATCCTTATTCTAAACCTTCACCGTCTAGCAGAATTTTAACCTCCCCAAAAAGAAGACAACAGGACTATGTAGTTTAAATTAGATCGCACAGAAAATAATGTGTTTTCTTTAACATGGCAACTAGTACTTCTTGAAAGTAACTAAGTACATTTTCTCAAATACTTTCGGGTACTTGGTCTTGAGTGAAATACTCAGTGAAGAGTACTTTCTCATCCACTACACCTTCCTGACATCTACTTGATATCAGTGTGCATTAATGCTTGCAAAATTTGTCCTTTTCAATACTTTTGATATTTTGCAGGAAATTTATTAGTATCAATTTTTTTTAACTATGATAAACTCATACATATGTTAGACACGTAGCATGTAATAAGTTGTCCATACTTGATCTTTTTTGAGCTTTGCATACAAATGTATTAATATACAAAAGTAAATGCAAGTTTATTTGTGCAGTGCATCACTCTACCAAGCAACTATGTAGCAGGTTTTGCATTACAGTCATTCAAATAACAAATGATTGGACTAATAAAAATAGCCAGAACAGTAAATTGAAAATAAGCTGCAGATGATAAAATCAAATTTCACAGAAATGAGTTACTGTGCTTGTTGTGGGATTGACCTAAATAGCAATCTTTCATTAGAAAGAGGCCTTTTGTGGACTGTAGATGCTGTTTATCTCCAAGATTCTGTACGAAAGCTGCCCTTTAATAGTTTACACAGGAGACAGTCTTCACCTTTGATCTGCAGACACATGCATTAACGGTCTGTCCAACACTAGAACAGATTTTTTAAATTTCCAGGTCAAACTACGTTGTGCCCAAAAATGCTTTTTTGACTTTATTCTCAAAATGCAAAAAAAATTTTCTCAATGTGGCCCTAATACTAGGAAGTCAAAATGCTACTTTGAGATGAAAGTTGCCATCTGAAGTCCAAGAACTGCCACGGCCATTATACCCTCTACAAAATACGAGTAGATGAAACAACTTTATTAGCTGTCTTATTGTGTCCTGTGAGTCTACATGTCCCCGCTGTACTGTACAAAGGTGCAACCATCAATATCCTTGCTTCTGTCCATTGAGTTTTTTTCCTTCTGAGCAGATCCAGCTTTCTGCACCATCTCTGACGTCCTCATACTTACCACTGCATCATGTTGATGTACTAAAAGAGAAATACTTTAATCTCCACATTTCGACTTGTCTCGAAATTGACTCTCTCCAAATGCATGATTTACTTTTTTCTGAATGTGGCACTAATGCTCATCCATACATTAATCCCATGATTCTCTAAATGTTGAACACAACCAGCCACCCAAGGACATCCAGTTCACAGAACATCCAATAACGAGGGTAGCCTTCCAGCTAACAATGTGAAGAGCTACAGATGAACTTTCAACACTTTCAAACAGGAAAGGTACTTGGCTAAATCACCTGCATTAGATTCCAAAGTCCTTCATGACGGCAGGAATGGTCCAAAGACACCAGTAACATTTTAAATTCCCTGCCTTCAACAGTTCTCACATGCTACATAACCTGGAGTTTTAACTCGCAACATCTGTATATTGCACAATGCAGTCAAAGCAGATTTAAATCAACCTACACTCATCCTTTGACATAAGTAAAAATCAAACAAGAGGCTTAAACTTGTGGGTAATTTAACAGTGTTCATTTATTGTTCACAACACCACATAATTGTACAGACAAGATGTATTATGGTCCATGAACAATGCAGCTGCAGTTCTGTTGTTCTCTCCAGCATCTTCACCGTCTTCCAGTCAGACCATTACAGCAGGCTCAGCGAGAAGTGTGGTCATCTGAAATCATGGCGTTTACACCTTTAATTTCGGCTCCAAGCAATCCCCCTTCGTCCACATGTGTCAGTCACCTGGAGAGGCTTGGATGGGATCACAGCTGGCAAGGAGGAGGAGGGGCTTACTTTGACCTCTGCCTCATCTTTCTCCTTTTACGCTTCAGCCTGGTGGAAGTAAACAGCAGCTTTTAGGAAAACACTAGCTGACTTACACACTAGCTGTCACCAACATGAGAGAAAACACTTAGCTATGATCCTAATATCCAAACCCTTGTGAAGGAATATGCAGCTGAAAATGACCTGGGGTGGACTTCAGATCATTTAAAACAATTAGTCATTATTCCACCTACAGTAATTGAGATTGTAAACAGAAATGAATAGCACTATTGTGATGCACATAAATACAGGACCAATTATATGCATACATTTCCAATCAAATGGTCCCCTTCAACTGACTCCTCCCAAAACACTCCTACCTCCTTAGTTATGTAAACTGCAGATTTAGGTCCAATAGCACAATCAAACGTGGTCCTTCCTTGGATTTTATAACCAAATAGATCAAGCAAGTTTGGTATTACACTGAACTCAAAGTTTTCAGACATTCTTTAACATGGTTTTCACACCCCAAGACTTAAAAATGTGGACATCTTTAAAACTATTGTTAATAGATGTTTAGTGGATTCAGTAAGTAGTGCACTGCCACTCAGGGACAGTATAAACCAGGCCATTTTCAACAGATATAATTTGCCCTGTATGTAATCTTAATGGCTCACAAGGAGGCAGTTGATTGCGAAAAAAAAAATCATGGTGGAAATTCTGACAAAAAACTTGAACAAGCGACCAACCAGCCAGACTTCAAAGGATTTCAACAACACACCTGCCAAGTGTGAAGTGGGGCTGTATAACTGATCAGATAGGATTGTAGCTGCAGGGCTCCCATGTCTTTAACTGCCTGATGTTGAAGGATCATTATTTTGGCTCATTATTTACATATGTGGCTGAATTCTAATTAAAGATCAATGACTTCACTAAAAACAGAAACCTGCCTTCCTCACCTCTATCTACAACGCTTAGAAAGCATGAGCAACTGTGTTATATAACTGCATTCTCAACAGGGACCAAAACAACTGATTGTGATTTTCCCCATAACAGACCAGCCTTAGATTAAGTAGTTTAATGAGGGGGCTGACAAATACACGCACACAGTCATTTTTCGTGATTCTTACCTGCGCATACGCTTCTTCCTCCACTGGAAGATAAAAAAGGACATTCGTTAGTGTACAGTAACACCGCGTTTGAGCTACAACTTGTTGGCAATTACATGACAGTATGCAGATTACTACGAGGACTCAGCACATGCAGTCTCTGATCGCGCTGAAAAAAACATTTCATGGTGAGGTTTGTGACCGCGCACGGCTCATCCCCCCCCAAACACGCATGGCTGCCTGGGCACAGGGATCTAGTGCTGCGAACATTCCAGCGTGCAGCAAAGCAGCGCTTCCAGTTACAGCAGCATTAAAATTTATGCGACTTCGTGTTCGTAATACACTGTTAACTGTATCTGATATTAATGTTTTAAGAATATGTAGCATGGTCTGACAAACGATACACAAGACAGGAAGCTGGAGGAAGACGCTAGCAGCTTTAGCTAGAGCGGGAAGAGGATACAAAACACCAAAAATACTGTTATCTCACCTTGGCTCTCATCGTGTGGAGAGGTTTCTGTGAAAATGAGAAAAATCAATGATAAATAAGAGCGGATGATGGATAAAATTCAATGATTAATTTGGATTCTGTTGGTGGTGAAGGTACTCTACGTACCTCAGAGCGAGAAGAGCAACGGAAAGAGGATATGACGAAGAAAGGGAGCGGTATTTAAAAGTGATGTGACGTCATGTTCAAGCGCCAACTAAAGCACCACAGTTAATGGAAAATGTAGTCCAAACGGTCAAATCTCCGTCCCGGTGACAAAGGTTTTCCATCTACTTTTCCTACTTTTTTAAAGGCGATGTCCTTCTGTTGGGCACAGTATTAATTGTCTTAGTTGTCCTACAGTCGAGTAGGTTTGAACTTTTGTTAAGACTAGCAGTTTTTAGTTTACATTACAAACATTAAATTACTGGATTAACTTGTCAAACTCATAAGCAGCCTGCAAAAATCCATCACTTATCAATTAATGATGTAACTTTAGCTCAGTGACATCTAAGGTCTGTCAGTGAATTTAAATCTCGAGGCCAATGTAGATTTTCTAGTGAACAACAAAATTTGATACCAATATACCAGCTAAAGTTATATGTACATATATTCATACACAACACTAGAGTAACACTGAAAATGGAAGATAATGCAGGTCATTGTTTATAGACCTTTCTGCAATCTTTTTCACAAAATAGCTATAAACCTATCTTGAAGATCATGGTGAGACTATTTCACCTCAATGTCCCTGTAGCAGCTTATCTGGACCTTTCATTCATACCACATGGTCCTCTTCTGCTGTAAAGTCTTCCAAATCCAGATCCAGAAGAAGTCTGTAAGGTGAGATTGTTTAGAGAACAAAACAATCCAGTTGTTTTGAAGCACAAATACTTTTAAAGTATTTAGAAAATAATGTAATAACCAGCATGTTTGTAAATTGAACCAATTTAACTTAATCCACTTTATTAGGTACACTTTTTCCAACTGTTGGTTAACA
Source organism: Pterophyllum scalare (assembly GCA_024447675.2). NCBI lineage: Eukaryota > Metazoa > Chordata > Actinopteri > Cichliformes > Cichlidae > Pterophyllum > Pterophyllum scalare. The sequence goes on from JAMQGT020002392.1 coordinate 10,101, forward strand.
CAAATATCTCATCAGTAAACATGGTCAAGACAACCTGCTGAAGTTCAAACTGAGCATGACAATGGAGAAAAAAGGTGAATTAAGTGACTTTGAACGTGGCATAGTTGTTGGTGCCGGATAGGCTGGTCCGATTTCAGAAACTGCTGATCTGCTGGGATTTTCCTCACACAACCAAAACAGGAATTATCCAGTGAGCGGCAGTTCTCTGGGTGAAAATACCTTGCTGATGTCAGAGGTCAGAGGAGAATGGCCAAATTGCTTCAAGCTGACAGGAAGGCAACAGTAACTCAACCATTCGTTACACCCAAGGCATGCAGAAGAGCATCTCTAACTGCACAACACGTTGAACCTTGAAGCAGATGGGCTACAGCAGCAGAAGACCACACCGGGTGCCACTCCTGTCAGAAAAGAACAGGAAACTAAGGCTACAATTTGCACAGTCTTGCCAAAATTTAGATAAAATACTGAAAAACGCTGGTCAAATGAGTCAATTTCTGCTGTGACATTCAGATGATAGGGTCAGAATATGGTGTACACAACACAAAAGCATGAGCTACATCCTGTCTGGTATCAACAGTTCTTGCTGATGGTGTACTGGTGTGGAAGATATTTTTTTTTTGACACACTTTGGACCCCTTAGACCCAACTGAACATCATTTAAACACCACACCCTACCTGAGTATTGTTGCTGACAATGTCCATCACGTTATAATCACAGTGTACACATCTTCTGATGGCTGCTTCCAGCCTGATAGCACACCCTCTCACAAAACTCAAATCATTTCAAAACTGGTTTCTTGAGCATGACAGTGAGTTCATTGTACTTAAATGACCTCCACAGCCACCAGATCTCAGTCCAGTAGAGCATATTTGGGGTGTGGTGGAACAGTAGATTCTCATCGTGGAAGTGCAGCAACTGTGTGATGCCATCATGTCAATATAGACCAAAATCTCTAAAGAATGTTTCCAGCACCTTGTTGCATCTGTGCCAACAAGAATTAAGACAACTCTGAAATTAAAAAGGATCTGAGTAATAAGGTGTACCTAATAAAGTGTCCAGTGAAATTATGTACTGCCTAAATTATATTGAAACTTTTTTATAAACCAAATCTTTTCCTTGCCTCATAGCTCAAAAATCAATATTCAAGACAAGCAAAACCTATCACATAGAAAAAATCTATTTTTTCATATAATTAATCAGGTAATCTTGATACTTAAGACTAAACATAATACAAGACAGTCCCCCAAAAACTAGGAAAAAATAGAAGTGTATGAAAATGTTTTTATTTCGTAGATGTAAAGGTCCATTGCCCACTGACTGAGCTACAAAGCAGGATTTTGTGTTTCCCCAACATGTTTAACTGTTGACAAATGTGACCCAACACTATCCCAGACCTCAAAAATCAAACTCAGACCAGAAATGATCTGCAGGGTTCAACTCCTCTGAAGACACCCAGAAAAGTTTTCCTAAAACCTGATCAGCTTTAGCTGTCATGCTTCACAAGACAAATGATGTAAGTAAAGCAAATCACAGGCATCACTGATAGAATTTTTTTTTTTTTTAAACTGGAACACACAGTTTTAGATTTCTTTCTTCTCATAAAATTCAAGGGGAATGGCAGTAAATGTAGCAGTTTGTTCCCTTAGGTCAAGCTGATCATAAGTATGTCACCTGTATATTTAAAAATATTCACTTTTCTGCTGATTCTGTTATTGCTTTAAAAATCTAGTGTAGGTAAAACATCATAGTTTCAGCCAAAAATGTAGTCAGGTCATAATGATAGAAGAATAAACCTCCAATACATAAAATCTAAGTAAAAACCAATTTGTAAGCATGTCTGTGTTTCTCAAATCCTGCAATCAGATTATTTGTAGATTGTAATAAATAATGAGAAAATTATAATTTAACCCTTTACTGCATGGCATGGATAAGAGATGTCTTAACAATCCACTGGATGAAAAATCAGCACTAAACAGATACGCAAAGTGAGCTTAAGGCAGCTAATAAAACCTCTGGATTTTTATTAAAGTCTGTTTACATATAATCAAGTTTAAATCGCCTGAAATAACCTTGTTGCCAAAGGGAAACGTTGCAAATCACATGCACACAACAGGATGGCCTCTGATAATATAATGCCTTAAACAAATACATAATTGTCTGTTGGTATAATTCCCAAAAGTTAGGCCAGTTGGCTCCCATTAATGCCCACTTGTAAGCCTCAGTTTACTTAAAAAATAAAGTTTTCAGCTGCCAACAATACAAGTGAAAAAAGGAGAAATATATTTGTAAATTTAAAAGAAGAGTTAACATTCAGCAACAAACCTACTAAAACCATCTGTAAAGTATCATCTTCAATGCCCTAACCCTCTCAATGAATGCAGTAAAGGGTTAATAATCCACACGGGAATGTCAAATATTCAACTGATGCAAATGCTCTTATGAATTGAACAGTTTAATCAGCTATACTGAGTTGAGAATGGGCAGCGAGCTTCAGGGAAGTTTGTCATGTTTTCTCTTGCTTTTCTTTGGGGTCTTTGCATGTGTGGAAAGGCAGTTTTTCATTCTGGAGCTTCTGTGTCCTCGGTTGGTTGTCCAGTTGCATTTTCTGCTGTCTTTGAGGCCTTAAGGATGAAAAGATGAAACAAATCAGTAAAAGGAGGTGAAAGCAAGCATTATTGTGGTTTTTATTCCTCGCATAAACAGAATCTCAAATTTAACATTTGAGTAGGCCAAAAACAAACAAAATCTAGCATATTCAAAATTTACTGTACCAACACAACACAGTACCGCAAACTACTCCTACACAATCAGCATAGTATCACTTTAATTTGAAAACAATAACATCTCATTTAGCATCATTTGACACATTAACTTGTGAAGTTAAGTTTACTTTATTAAGGGACTGCAGTATGACCATGTACTAGTTATAATAAAATATTACCTTCTTTTTCTTTTTCTTCTGTGTTTTACGGCTTGCAGAGCTCTGTAGTAAAGTCTAGAGAAGAGAAGAGACATTTTGGTAAGATGTGAATGTGATGTTTAATGCAGCTCAACTTAAGACTTATCATTCTTACCTTTAGCTCTGGATCCTGAACGTCATGCTCTGACTTGTAGAGCTCTGGATCAAAGGGCCCGGTGGTGATTCTGTGCGGCCCGTTGGCCATCAGCAACACTGTGAACTTGAACTGAGCTACAAATTCTCCTAAGAACAAGACGCAGACATGGGGTTAAAAGCTGGTGACGAATTCAAGCATGTCTAGCAGAGAGGGAAGCCACTCACCCTCTTTCTCATGTAGCACACTGAAGGGCTGTAACAATTCATGTTTGGCACACTCCACCACACCAAGTCGGGCTTTGGCTTCATCCTCAAAAGCTCTGAATGAAAAATGGATGTTAGCACCCAACTCGCTGCCAACTTGCTACAAGTAAAGTGTGGTGTTCCCACCTAAGAGTGAAGGGCATGGCATCAAAACGTCGTTCCACCTCACTGAAAAACGTACGAGAGGTCTTCATCTTTAAGCCATACTGTTTACTGGGGTCCCTCTTATAAATCGTAGTCCTCAGACCTGAGTCTCTGGCCTAGAAGTACATCACATAGAATACAACATTTCAGTGTTGATTACTAGCAGCAGAATCATAGCATTTCTTCACAAACAAAAAGAAGAAAACAGACCTTTCCTTCTCCAGTGCTGATCAATACATCCACAGCATAGACTTCATGTACCTCAAACTCTGCCTTCTCATGGTCTTTCCTGACAATTAACAGCAGCCAGTCAAAACACAGTCAACAGCTCTTCAACTTTATACCACAATATCAACAGTGCCTCAAAATGCATCCCAGTTACTCAGAAAAATCCAAAGATCTCCCTGTTAATATTGTTTTATTCTCATCCAGCACGACTATCACGTTTACATCTGCACAAATTCATATAGACAAATGTTGTGTAGTGATGCATTTGATTGTCACATTGTGCGCAAAGGCCAATATTCAAAAATAATAATTTGGCCAACACCAATTTTTTTTCTTCAATGGATTAATTTAATTTTTGTTCTTTTTTTTATTACAGTTGACAAGAACTCTTAATGGAAAACAAATGACATTCAGTTTGTCAGTTTTTTAACATTTATCAATATGAAATATCAGCCTTTGTTGGTATTTGACTACTGGACAAAATATAACAATTTTCCCTACACAACACATTACATAAACATTTCATTTTTTTAAGGATAAGAAATATGTCCAATAGGGTATTTAGCTTTTCATCATAAACCAACCAGCCCAGTATGTCATATGCTACTTTGAACCTTGTTCCAGATTTTTCTTGTAGAGTAGTTCAGTGGTAATGTTTGATTGCTGTCAGCATCACAAACACATTTATCTGGACTGCACTGAAAGAATGAAGTAGTTCACTTGTAGAACTCTCTCAAACTGATCAAATTTAGTGGCAGGATACCCGGAGGGAAAAGTAAAAAGTAAAAACAACATGCGCTCTACATAAGACTAATGATGTTAAACATTCCTCTAGAAAGAATAGCATGTATATAGAAGGATAAAATAAATAACTGGAAAGCCTTGACCTGTGTTTAGATTTTATAAAGGTCTTGGATTTTACAGAAAGTCAAGCAGCATTTAGTTTTATCTTTTGCACTAAATTGGCTGTAGGTGTAAATGAGAAAGGCTGTTTGTCTCTTTATGTTAACCCTGCAACGGACCGGTGACCTCAAGGGTGTACCCTGCGATTGCTCAGATAGGCTCCACCCCATGGCCCTGGATGAGCAGAATGGAAATGGGGTGGTTTTAGTTTTTGTTTTTATTAGTTTAGCTAAAAACAACAAAAATGTACCTTTGCTGGTCTGTTGGGTTCTGGATGATGGTCTTCTCTCCATCTATGACATGTTGCTTTAGTTGATGAGACAGCATACCTTTGAAACAGAGGCAGGCAGAATACATAAAGTAAAACGTGAACCATTTCTGCAAAAGCATTCTTGTGCATCTTATGAATCACAGATATGTTCCTGTTATGTGAAGAGAGAAAACACACTGAAATGCACACGCTTTTAATAGAAACTCACCCTCAATAGGTGTGCACTTGAACGACTGTGCGATCTTGTTCCAGGCTTCTGTTACTTGAGTGTTCTGAGGCAGAGAAAATGAATTACTCTGACATTAGTTTTATACTAGCTGAACATTAAAATACATTAAAGAACAGCAAATAAAGTCAAATCTATTCATAAACAAAATGGATTGCTCATGTCAGAGCAACCCATTAGAAGCCTGGGATGGCAGTATACTGCAGAACTGTCTGACAAACATATGGGGGAGAACCATCATGAAACAGCTCTCGGCTGGCCTGGCGAGAATCAATCAGAGCCAACTCCCTGGGAAGTACAAGGTTTGGTGCTACCAGTGAATTCTCTACAGGAGGGTGATGTGGCCATTAAAAATGAGTGACATCTTGTTATCCACCACAAGTAAGATGGATGGAAAAGCCAACTCATTCATCCGAAAGTGGTTGGGGCTGCCACGCTGCTTCTCAAAAACAAGACTCTTTGGGAGGAATGCACTGCAACTACCACTGAATTCCATGAGACTTGGATACATGCAAGAGAAAACCAGGCTGGTTCTCGGTTGGAAAGGGTTGCAAATGCCAAGGTTTCTACTAGCCCGAAGTGGAATGCTGAATCCAAGGTGGACCAAGCTATCAGTAGGCTGCAACACTAAGAGATAATTGGCACATTCCAGGCAGGGAAAGCAGGACTAGGATGGTTTTGGTCTAAGGCCAACTGCAAAGAGAGGAAGGAGATGGTGGTGGCGGAGGTGACCAGGATGGAGGAAGAGCACTATAAGATCAAGGCTGTGTCACAAGGGCGACAAGAAAGCTGGAGAATCTGTGAGGGGGTTGTCAACCGGAACATCAGATGGTCTGAACTGTGGAAGATCCAATAGGCAAGGCTCAGCTTCCTTATTCGCGCCAGATAAGATACACTGCCCTGTCCTCAGAACCTTCACCAGTGGTTTGGGAATGATGATTGCTGATCACTCTGCACTACTCCCAGTGCAAACCTCCAGCACATCCTGTCAGGCTGCAAGACCACACTATCCCAGGGGCACTATAGTTGGCACCATGGCCAGGTTTTGAGAAAGCTGGCTGAACTGCTGGAGGTGCGTCGACACGGCAGCAAAAAACCACCATCAGTGGAGGACCACACCAACTTTGTCACAGAAGGAAGGAGAAGAAGAAATTTAAGGCCAAAAGAAAAACCAAGGCTCTTTTCTCCTGGCCAGGAGTGGAACGTGAAGGTACATTTATGTAAATATGTAACTATGCATACTCGTGTATAATTTGTGCATTGTTTGTAAATGAGAACTGGTTCTCAAACATTTTACCTGGCAAAATAAAAGGTCTAAAAAAATTAAAAAATTAAAAAGAATTTCTGAAAGTTCTGCAGCCGAAGCCCACACTTTGGGCACCACTGATCTAGAACAACAGAGCTACTGGAGTGAATTACACGGGGGAATAATTTTAAGAGTAATATAGGTGTTTTCATGATCACAGTACACCACTATAGAGAACGTTATCATCATGGATGACCTGGAAAACCTTTGTAACACACTTAAACGTACCTGGTTACCAGGCTTCACAAGACGTAGCGCTGCTTCTGCACACAGATGAGCCGCTTTGATTACATCAGCTTTCCGGCCAGTGACGGGGTTCTCCTGGATTTTGAGGACCGGGAAAAGACAACGTCAAGACTCATACAAGGGGATGCAAAATTATGACCAAGGTGTGATATTTATTTATTTTTTTAAGGCCTCACCTTACTGGCTCCCACGACAAAGCTGTGAGCAACATTGGCAATAAAGCCATCGACATGAACCCCAAGATCGCTACACAAAATAAGAAGAAAAGAAAGTATAAAATAACCATAGGACATAGATCATATCTTTAACTTCAACTTTAACTGCTACCCAGCTGTCAAGTTTACTAATACTGATGCAGGAATCAATCAGATCAAATCTACTGGGATGGACAAAAGATCAATCCTTTCCACTTTGGAAAATTAGCTGAAGTAAGGACTACAATATAAAGACAAGGTCAGACCAAGAAAAAAAAATTCTGACAATTTAATCTGCAATAAATGGAAGATATATCCCAAGGTGAGTTTCTTTTTTGGCAGTAGGTCAGCTGGAATACAGTGAAGGACTTAATATGAATTCAAGGCAATAGCATTGCAGACTTAATAAACTTTCCAGGCGTGCCCAGCTAGAAAGTTAAGAGTGCTCAAAGTGAGAAACATAAAACCAAATGTGTAACAACCACATCATAACAAGATCTAAGAAACATCTTTACAACACTGAATATCCACACACAGCACAAAGATGTTACAGGGGACAAAGACATTAGTGGCAACGCAACAACTAAGATGAATCTACGTCCTTTTCCAAAACCAAATGCTGCATTTGAAAATATGTGATATGTGCGATTTAGCAGATAAGATTGGCCATAAAGCTAACATCTGACATATCACTGTAAAAATGCCCATTCTAAAAATAAACCTAACCTTACTTGTCGTTTGCCACACAGCACAGACAGGAAGACAAGACCTTAGAGATGAAGCAGACAATCAACAGCAAAGAGAAAGCTGAACTATCACATAGAAAAAAGGGAGGACATCACACTGGGAAACTAGAGACACATGGGGAAAGGAGGGGGTAACACTATTGCAGTGCATGGTGCCTACATTTTGACCAGATCCCCATCTTTAAGTGTGTAGTCAGGGTCACTCTTCAGGGGAGAGAAGTGGCAAACACAGTTATTGACTGAGACGCTGGTAGGAAAGGCAATGCCTAGAAGAGGAAGAAGAAAACCACCAAGTCTTCATTTGGAAGTAATCCACAAATTTAATCAAGAAAGCCACACAAGAATGGAAGAGTGAATCACCTAAATTTACTCTACCACAATGTTAGTGTTTAAAACCCCTGCTTCTATTTGAGCTACTCAGTGCTGTGCGAAATGTCACAGAAAATGCTACCAACAGTTCATTTCACTGCACCTAATTTTCTTGATGGGTCCACCTAAGCACAGCCATCTACATAATGGGTAGGTGTGTGTGCCTCACCTTTCTTCATTTCCTTCTCCTTCTTGAAGACCTTGCCGGTCTCGGCCATGATATAGGCATCACCTTTTTCACAGAGGCTGAGCACAGACACCCCGGGCTTGGCTGCTTCCACGACCAGACGAAGAGACTCTGGATGAGACAGGAGGGAAGGCAAGCAGGTAGATGCATTAACTCACTTGAAATTATTATTATTCTAGTTAAACACCATTAATAGTCAGAAGAGAGTGTGTGTGTGTGTGGGGGGGGTGAACACAGACATAGAAAGTAAATATAAATGGTGGTAGCCAACATATCCATTTAATCTACAGTGACACAGTGTCATAGCAAAGATGTTCTACCTCCTGACTTGCAGCGTGGCCTGCAGTGACCATCCAAATAGATTAAATAGACATGTTGGCAGCAACAGTTTAAATTTGTCATTGACTATAGCATTAATGTGGCTAGGTACCTCGACCTACTTGCCAATTAATTTGTTAAATATAAACCGTATAACTTAAACGATGTTTAAAGATATATAGAGTACAGTTCTTTCTTGTGTTTTAATTATATTATAAAAATACAAGTTACTGGGTCGTTAAAGAGGACCCTTATGTGAATAATACTGAGAGTAACACGCATCCTGTCGACTCAGCTATATGTCAGAATAAAAGCACAAAAGTTTCTGTTGCTGCCTCTGTCTTTCAGCTCGTTTCCGTTTTCTTGGCATTTATAGCTGGTTAGTTAGCGCCCCACATTAGTTAGTCAGACAGCTGGCTCTAAGAAAGCCTATGGCTGCTGTTGGGTAGCGGTAGCAGAAAGGCTAGCACTGGCTAAGTTGTTAAGTTAAAACCAGCTTAAAACCGACCCGGCTGCACCTGTTAGCTAGTTAGCTAGCTGTGATAGCATATGTGTGATTCGAGTGTAAACCACATGGCTGCTCCTGTAGGGAAACTAACATTAGCTGCTGCACGACAGGCCGAACAGAGCAGGTCGTAGCATCAAGTCACCAACAGCTACTCACTGACATTTACTTACGGTTAGCAATGTCACCACCCATCTTGTACTTGGTGACCACCAGATCCTCGGCTATGGTCTGCTCTTGCTCATCGTCGGACATCTTGACAGTGCAGTCTGTGGCTACTCGGCCCCGGACAGCGAACTCAACCCCTCGGCTCTGCTCAGCTCTGACCGACGCTACTGCTGTTGCTGCTGCCGCCCCAAGGCCCTCCTACTTCACCCTGACGCAAAGCTGCATCACAGCGACCCCCAACCCGCCAAAAAAGGCCCTTTTCACACTTCCGGTTTTGGATGCGGGAGGGAAAAAAATAGAAGGATAAACCATAGACATATATGGGGAGCAATATACGTAACGGCTCGAAGCAATGATAACACT
>JAMQGT020002393.1:0-28147 GCA_024447675.2 Pterophyllum scalare
CTGGTACTGATTATTCCCATGACATTGAACATGCTCTGGCTTTTTTTTTTTTTACTGCTACCATAAAGGTAAAATTTGTGGTTTTTACAGAAATCCCTCAACTATCTGAGTTTAAATATATCTGGTACTTTGGTTTATGACCAGATTTATGCCAACTAATGACATTTAATTAGCCTCAGCTTTATTTTGTGTACAGCAAATGTAAACATAATAAAACACAAAATTAATGCGGTGTATATCATAAATGTATATTGCTTAAAACCAGCATCATGTTTTAGCTGCATTGTCATTGTGAGTACTGATGATAACACTGAGCTGGGAGTATCACGGTACCTAAATCACTGACTTTATATAAACATAATTATGATAATATCAGTGATAGTAAGAGGTATAATCTTTGTGCAATGTTATTGTTAGGTACACTTATTCAACTGCTTGTTGATACAAATATCTAATTAGTCAATCACATGCTAACAACTTAATGCATTTATACATGTAGACATGGTTCAAACAACCTGCTGAAGTTTAAAATGAGGATCAGAATAAGGAAAAAAGGTGACTTAAAAGACTAAATGTGGTGTGGTTGTTGCTGTCAGTAATCTGGTCTGAATATATCAGGAACATCTGATCTACTGGGATTTTCCCACATATCCATCCCAAGAGTTTACAGAAAATGGTCTGAAAAAGGGAAAATATCCAGTGATCAGCAGTTCTCTGGGTGAAAATGCCTTGCTGAGGACAGAGGAGAATAGCCAGACTACTTCAAACTGATAAGAAAGCAACAGTAATTCAAACAGTCACTCTACAACTAAGGTATGTAGAAGAGCATCTCAGAATGCACAACATGTTAAATCCTGAAGAAGATGGGCTACAGCAGCAGAAGACCACACTGGGTGCCTCTCTTGTCAGCTCACAGTGGGAAACTGAGGCTACAAGTCCGATGGGCTCATCAAAATTAGTCAACAGAAGGTTGGATAAACATGACCTGGTCTGATGAATCTTGATTTCTGCTGCGACATTTGGATGGTAGGACAGAATTTGGTGTAAACAACATAAAAATATGGATCCGTTCTGCCTTGTATGAACAGCTCAGGATGCTAGTGGTGGTGTGATGGTGTGGATGATATTTTCTTGGCACACTTTGGGCTCCTTAGTACCAACTGAGCATCCTTTAATCACTACAGTCTACCTCAGCATTGTTGCTGACCTTTATGACCACGGTGATCTTCAGATGGCTGCTTCCAGGATAACACACCAAAATTACACAGTGCCACAAATCTCAAATCCTCTCAAACTGGTTTCTTGAACATGAAAATGAATTCTCTGTACTCAGATGGCCTCCAGTGTCACCACATCTCTAACAAATAGAGCACCTTCGGGATGCGGTGGAATGGGAGATTCACATCATGGATGTGCAGCTGACTGTAACTGTTAAGTCAGTGGCTACAAACAGACATCTATTAAAACAAAAGCACATTTGCAGTTACCTAAAAATACTGCAGCTGTGCACTACTTTGATTTTCTTGGATTTAATTTTCTAGCAATCATTTCACAGTTCTGGCTTTAAGGGGTTAATTCTGCTGTAACTGAACAAAATGGCAAACAGCCATTGTCTTAATGGGGAAAAAACATGACCCGCACACGGAAGATACTTACAATGCATTATGGTGCTATTTTCATAATTTAATTTAGGTAAATAGACATGTATTTGCAAAGCATTATCTGTTTCACCAGCAGTTACACATCTTTAACAATTTATGCTGATGAAATTACTCTGCAACTATGAAACTACTCAGTGGTGAAGATTATAAACTGAGATGATGTGCGACACTTTCTCAGTGATGCCCTCGAGACTTGAGCTAATGATCTGATCTCTGCAGGCCCTCGATCCAGAGAGGTGGGAGGAGAAGGTCTGTCCCCTTGTTAATGTACTTAAAATGAGATAAAAAGCAAACCAGGCCAGTGAGCTGCAGTGTTTATCCCTTATACCTGCAACATCAAACTACTGGCATTGTGAGATCAAATAAATTCTCTGTTAAAGGTACTCCGGAGAGGTTCAGATAAACTAGAACAGTGCAGAGCTTTCATACTGACTTTGTGTATTATACTGTAGTTTGGAGCTGATCCTGATTGTGTTTAATCCTCATGTTAAGAAATAAATGTTTCATACCTTTAATTAATAGGAGTAATCAAAAATAATCAAATTTGATATTTTCTTGCTTCCTGTTGGAGACACTGATATTAAATATGAAGCTGCAGGCAATTCACTGGAAAGAAAAGAAACAGCTAGCCCACCTCTGTCTGAAGGTAAGCTCTTTGTGTATTTATTATTTACTTAATTCTTGGCCATGAGCTATATACTTCCTGGAATCTCATGGCTCTGCTTATACTACAATTTGTCACACAGGTCTTTCCAAAGATCTGTACAAAGTGTTCTGGCATGACTCCTCTGAGGCCCTGATGTGCTGTGAGCTCAGACGAGGTACTAGTCTATGGGACGTTTTTAATCCTCTGGGCAGTTTTATGATGCACTTTCAACAGCACACAACTGTCAAACTGGAAAGGCAATCAAACTCATAAACAGATACTACAACTGCAAGTTCACTGAGCTTGATCGTAAAGCTAAACCTGGGATTTCACAGTTTTAGGATTGTTCTTTTTTAAGCATTAACATAATGATAATCAAGGAAATAATAGGGCCTCCTTTGAGGGTAATAAGATATTAGGTCTCTTGATCAATAAAATGCATATTAAATCCACAGAAATATTCGCAAACTGCTACAGATTACTGAATATTTTATAGATAACAAGGTGCAAAAGAACGTGTTTGGATTGGAGTTTTGTTTTATTGTTTTTTTTTTACATAAACTGGAGTTTCTCAGCATTAAACTTTGACTTACAAATCAAATTAAAGTTCTAAAAATATGCAGAGAGCAAGTTAAACAAAGATTAAACTGGTAAATGCACACTGTGTGTGTGTGTGTGTGTGTCTGTGTCTGTGTGTCTGTATGTGCTCATTAAAGTTACTTAAATTTGGGTTTTCACTGGAGTCATAAAACAATAGGGGGGCCTTTTTGTGAGGTCCAGCAATACTGAAAGAGAGACCGCTGGAAAATCCAAAATTCATTAGAGCTTATTATGTTTCATTTCTGATACGTAAGCATTTTTTATGCCTCTAAATTAATTTCACCTTCTGTAAAGCTTGGTAAGCTTGGTTTCATTTCCTTTCAACAATCCATGATTCCTGCTTTGGGATCCATGGTGTTCTTCTGTGTGCTTATCTCAGCTTTGGAGCACTGCAGGAGTTTAACTTATTTGATGCCAGAGTCCTCCTAGAAATGCCACATGATAGAAACTAATTGAAAAGTTGCAGGGGAACTGAAATAAAGAAATACAAAGAAGAAACACTAATCAGTACAGGCACCATCCCTTTGTTTTACCACTGTTGCTACTTCTTCTCACTAGAGTCATTACAAAAGAAATGGGTGAATGGGTGAAGAATTAATAACCATGGCACCCAAATAAAATGGGTCATAAGATTTTTTTTTAATTATTCTTTGATGAGCATCGTGTAAATATAATTAATTCAAAGAGGGGCCTGCATTAAAAAAAATACAACAAAGAAAATCTGATTTGTCCACAGAGCAGACAATTAAAACACATTATTACCTCGACATCCCACACTGCTCAACGGGAGCACTGTTTTGCTACTGTAGGCTTCCTTAATGGTTCATCAGTGAACAGTCTTACACTTGTGTGTATTGCCACCTCCACACCGTGAAAGGATGTGCTTCAGATGGAGGCCCCAGTCCCTCTGTCAGCATCACCCCACGGTGAGCTGTAATGAGTTGGTGAGCATAATGATAGCTAATGCTGCCACAGCTATTGAACCCCTCTTGCCACAAGGCCATAATGTGCTCCTGCTGTGCTGTGTCAAACAGCCACATGTAAAACAGACTGGTGCCAGTGAGCTTGATGGCGGGCCCGCTGTAATGTCTCCCCAGCAGCAGATGGATCAGAGAAAGAGGGACAAAAGCCCGTGGAGTCTGTAATGACAGCGTTTGGCTGTGGTTCAGATCACAACTCGGGGCAGCTGAATTTATGTTGTAAATAACACCTCCTGTCTCCTCTGGCCACATGTTGTTAACATGAGGGTGATCTCAACTGGAATTTTTCAGTTCCGCTGCCAATACGACCACTCGGTCCTGATACTGTTACTTCGTGAAACATACGGTAAAGAATCAAATGGTTGTGTCACTTGACAGAAATGCATTGGGTATCCTAAAAGTACCAATACATTACTGGAAACTACTCACAACAAATAAACACACTGCATTCACAATCCTGCTTTGTACTTAAAGTTATGAACAGTTATAAAATATTTTTTGTATACTATATTGCCAAAAGTTTTCACTCATCCATCCAAATCACTGAATTCAGGTTTTCCCATCATTTCCATGGTCACAGTGAAGCACCTAGGCATGCAGACAGCTTCTACTGCTTCTACAAAGTACTAGGCTATGTAACATGACAGAGCGGGGTCATCAAATGCTGAGGCGGAGAGAGCAGAGGTCGCCAACTTTTTGCAGAGTCAATTGCTACAGACCCCAGACTTCATATGGCCTTCAGATTAGCTCAAGCACAGTGCGTAGAGAGCTCCATGGTTTCCATAGCTAAGCAGCTGCATCAAAGCCTTAGCTCACCAAGTGCAATGCAAAGTATTGGATGCAGTGGCATAAAGCATGCTGCCACTGGACTCTAGAGCAGTGGAGATGTGTCCTATGGAGTGACAAATAATGCTTCTCCATCTGGCAATCCGATGGATGAGTCTGGGCGGTTGCCAGGAGAACGGTATTTGTCTGACTGCATTGTGACAAGTGTAAAGTTTGGTGGAGGGGGGATTATGGTGTGGTGTTTTTTTTTCAGGAGCTGGGCTCAGCCCCTTAGTTCCAGTGAGAGGAACTCTTAATGCTTCAGCATACCATGACATTCTGTACAATTTCATGTTCCCAACTTTTATTTTATTATTTTTTTATTTATCCTTTCTTTTACCAGGTAAAACTCTCTTTTCCAAGAGAGACCTGGCCAAGAGGTCAGCAAAAGTTACAACAAATACAACACGTAACAGTCTAACAAGTGACTATCTATCAATAGTCTAACACATATATGAAAATCAAATAACAGATCAAATAACAGATCATTTCACGAGTGACATTAAAAGCAGCCACATTGACCACAAGACCTATTTTCACATTCTCTTAAAATGGACCTAAACTCGTAACAAGAGTTCTGACAATTTCAGATCCTTCTGTAAATTATTCCAGGAAACAGGAGCAGCATATTTATAAGCCTTTTCCCCTAAATCCATTCTGACTCTGGGAACAAGCATTTGTATAACATTATGAGAGCAAAGTCTATGCTGGTTATGACTCTTACACAAATAGACACACATATAAGAAGGAACCAGGCCAAGTAGACATTTATTAGACATTTATAGATTAAAACTAACCAATGACAAAGTCTGTGGATATACAGAGATG
This sequence comes from Pterophyllum scalare, assembly GCA_024447675.2. Classification (NCBI taxonomy): domain Eukaryota; kingdom Metazoa; phylum Chordata; class Actinopteri; order Cichliformes; family Cichlidae; genus Pterophyllum; species Pterophyllum scalare. The sequence continues at coordinate 5,541 of JAMQGT020002393.1, forward strand.
GCCATTTAGCAGTAGCATACAGAGAACAGTGATGAACGTGAGTTCCACTGCTTATGATAAAACGTAAAGCACAATGATAAACATTATCCAATTTCTTTAGGTAGTGGCCAGGTGCATTCATAAAACGCAGAGCACCATGATCCAATAAAGGTTAAAAAAAAAGTTGTAGATATCAAGTGTTTCCTCACTTTAAGAGAGAAACAAAAGTTATTCCTAAAAAGGAAGCTTAGTTTAAGTTTCAGGTTGGACAATGTGACCATTTCAATTTCAGCTACTTGAATGGTTTTAATCTTAGGGAGCTTAGGCAACAACTCTTTGCTGTTTGAGAATAACATGAACTTGTATTTGTCTGCATTTAATACAACCTCTGGAAGAATGGTCAAAAATTCCCACAAACACACTCCTAAACCTTGTGGAAAGCCTTCCCAGAAGAGTCGAAGCTGTTATAACCGTAAAAAGTGGGCCGACATCATATTAAATCCTGTGAATTAAGAATGGGATGTAACTCAGTTCAAATGGGTGAATACTTTTGGCAATAAAGTGTATATAAAAATGTCCCCTTGCTGCTGTTATATTGTGTATTACATTATCAGACAATTAGTTATGATGCATTTGTGTACAGGCAGCATTTGACTGCTGTATGAGGGACCACAAAGCAAAAGGACTGGGAGCAACAGATTTCATCTTTTCATTGATAATCACTTGTTTTTTGTTATGTGAAATATAAATCTGTAAAGTAAATGCTGTAGGAACTTCAGCTTTGAACTCAATAAAGTCAATACAAGAAACTAAGTATATGTATATGTATGTGAACAGCTGTATGTGTATGTGTATATGAATAGTATAGGGGTGCAGAAAACTGAAAAACTTTTAACCACTGGTGGAGGACATGTTTAAGGTGAACCAGGACACTGCTTTCAGTTAATCACTGTGACTATTCCCACACATACCAATTCAGCCTGTATTAATCTGCAGCTAATAATAGTCCTCCTTGATTAATATTTGGTAAAACAGTGCCTAGTTGGAAACAACTAAGCCCTTTTCTTTTTCTAAATTAATAAAAATATTTGTGACTATTTGAGACATACTTCCTCACCAGAGCCAGTCTGTGAGAAGCTGAAAGCCACAGACTCCAAAAGGAAATCCGAAAATGTTGGGAGTGTTTGTTTTTTTTACGCTGTTATACATTATTAAGTAGAATAATACTATACTTATTTTTAAATGATGTACATACAGTAGTAAGTGTGCAAGAGTACTACATACAAAACCTGATTTGAATCTACAGTAAAACTGATGCCTGAATTCTCTGGGCTTTTGAGCAGATTTCGATTTCCTCCATTAAAAGTAAGAAAAGGTTTGTGCTGAATTCATTATTTAAGTTGCTGCCTTCTGGAAGCAAACTAATGTGTCTGAGATGCTGAGAAGTGTTAAATGCATCAAGTGTATACTGTACTTTTGGGTTGAGCTGAGCTGTGAGCTTGGGGGTAGTTTGTCTCCTGGGCAGTGTATGTGTCGCCTGTCAGCTCAACCACCCACCCACACACACACACACACACACACCACCCACTCCTCGCGATGGTGGATAAAGATATTAGCTGGGCACTGTTGACACTGCATGCACACCCTTAATGGCCTCATAAATTCTGCTCATGTGAAAGGGGGAAAAAAAGGAGTGAATAGGAAGGAAAGGGACTAGGGACTCATTGGCAGTCTACTCATTCTCTGTCTGCTCTAAAGCACCCAGCAAGCTTTCTACCTGCAGTTAACAGATGCAGCAAATAGTCCTGCAAGTAGCATTTGACATTTGTGTTTACAATACACTTCAGAGCCCTGCTGCTTCATATTGTGGTTGTGCAGTTTCTTTTGCAATGTAACTTCTTTTTAAAAGTGCTACAAAAGTTCACATTTACTATTGTTTTGACAAGTTTTCATTTATTGATTTTTTCCCCATACAATGGTAAAAAAAACAAACAAACATAACATATAGTAAGTATATTCATAGATACACCACCTCTTTTAATTTTACATAAATCGTGGAGATTTGATTGACGAAGATGGGAATTCTATCTTAAACTGCTTGAGATATTACAAAATACACTGCAGAAACATATTTTCTCAGCTGGCTTTTTTCTGTGATGTCCTGCACTGACACAGATGATCTCCCTTTTGAGATTTCTCTATCTGTATTTCATGCGTTTTCTTGATAAATCTTGATGACAGTCTCTTTCATGAGTGGTCTGCAGTTCAATACCTATTGTTAAGTGCTGTTAAACACTGGATTATTTTACCACCTGAAGACACAACTACAGCTGTTCACGTGAGTGACGGACTTTAAATGTTATGTGTTGGCATGTATGGTATGCAGTGTGTGTGTCATTATTTGCTGTAGTTTCAAAAGCTTGACAGTGGTATTAATGGTACTTTATGTCTGTTACATTTGTTAATTATTGGTTTCTGTCTTGTGCTGTGTTTAGATTTGGGTACTGCCATTAGTTAAGTTACAATTTAGTCATTAACTGTACATTAAAGATGGACATAGCCACCCTACTGTCACCCAGTGGTTTGTGAAGTTCCACTGAACATTTTGGCTGTTGCCATCCTATGTTCTGAAGTCAGATATTATGAGTTGTACCTTTAGTGAGGCAAAGGGTCACTTTCTCATTGATTTTTTTTTGTTTTTCTTTTTGCAGACAGAAGAGTTTGACCTGTGCTGGTCATTAGGAAAAATATCCTTCTCTGCAAATACATTTTGTTTATTGGTGTGTATAATTAGTAGGCAAATGACATGATCTTTGGCACCAGAACTTTTGGGATTTTGTAGTCTGAATGCTATTGGCCAATCACGTTTGAGCAGACCATGGTTGCATTCAGGTAAACAGTCTTTATGGAGATCAAAAACCTGATGGTATTTGCCAGATTGCATCAGAAAACCACTAGCTATTGTTTGCATAATGTAAAGAATCACTGGAGGGGGGGGACTGGATATGCATTAATGGCACCAGATCCCCTGAAAAAATGCCCCAGAGTCTAAATTAGGAGAGCAGTTCCTGGATTGCCAGCTTTTCATTTTTACAGTCTGTGCATGATAAATAACTGTGACACCAGGTGGAGCTTTTGTTTAGCCTCTGACCACACATTTCATACTAAATACTGATGACAACAATTTAATACACATAAACAACAAATAACACCAGATACTAGCTGGATAGCTAGCATTTGCATTGCCACTGGCCCGGAGAACTTATTGCCCCTCCTACTTGAGATACAGGGTAGGATTCATTGGCATTTCAAAAGAAACCTAGCTACAAAGATATGTTACAAGACACAATGCACTACATGCATCATTTGCCTTAACAAAAAAGGGCCATCTGACTTTATTTGAAGATTTTTGTGACACATGTATGAACTAGATGTGGCAGCTGAAAAACAAGTGTTTGAAGTCAGACCACTGAGTTGAATTTGATGGTGATCTGTGACAGTCAGTGACCTTCCTTAAATTAGATGCTGTAAAGAAAGGAGGCAATGTTTCTTGGCAGCAAAGATGTCACTCTTGCTAGCTCTGGAATCACATGGCCAGTATTGATTGTTAGATCCAGGGGCTGTTAAGGGGCTGCTTGCATCTCAATGTGTCCTTCAGTAGAAGATTAATGCTACCTCTGGAAAACAGACTCTTTCCTGCTGGATTTCACTTCATTATTAATTAAGCACAAATGCCAGTTTGCAAAACTAAAGTAAACTTCAGAATTAAAACATTCAGCAGTTAAAGACATAGATCAACATTTTGTTTACTTCTTTTGTGCTTATGTGAGAATTTTGGACTTTCATGCTGTACCTGAGTGTTAAATACGAGGCCACAGCCAGCAGCTTTGTGTGCTAATAGATTTTATTGCTAAAAGTATTTTCTCAGCTGCCTTCACATGAATACGAACTTGAGTGACATCCCATTCTTTATCGACAGGGTTTAATATGATGTCAGTCCACCCTTTGCAGCTATAACAGTTTCAACTATTCCGGGAAGGCTTTCCACAAAGTTTAGGAGTGTGTTTACAGTACTTTATGACAATTTTTCCAGAAGTGCATTTGTGAGATCAGACTGAGAGCCAGGCTTTCTGACCACTCTAATTCATCCCAAAGGTGTTCTGCTGGGTTGAGGTCAGGACTCTGTGCAGGCCAGTCAAGTTCTTACACACCAAACTCACTCATCCATGTCTTTATGGTCCTTGCTTTGTGCACTGGTGTGTAGTCATGTTGGAACAGGAAGGGGTCATCCCCAAACTGTTCCCACAAAGTTGGGATGAAATTGGCATGAAATTGTCCAACATGTCTTGGTATGCTGAAGCATTAGGAGTTCCTTTTATTGGAACTAAGGAGCTCAGACCAAAAACAACCCCACACCATAATCCCCCTCCACCAAACTTTACACATGGCACAATGCAGTCAGTTCTCCTGGCCACCGCCAAACCCAGACTCATTCTATCAGATTGCCACACAGAGAAGTATGATTTGTTACTCCAGTGAACACGTCTCCACTGCTCTAGAGTCCAGTGGTGGCATTCTTTACACCACTGCATCCTACACTTTGCATTGCGCTTAGTGATATAAGGCTTGGATGCAGCTGCTCGGCCATGGTAACCCATTCCATGAAGCTCTCTACACACTGTTCTTGTTCATATCTGAAGGCCACATGAAGTTTGGAGGTCTGTAGCAATTGACTGCAGAAAGTTAGCAAAATCCATGTTTCAATCTGTACATTAACAAAGTTAGATTTTTAGATTAACTGGCACTAGTCTGTATCCATTTAATGTAGACACAACTAGACAGTCCAACAGAGCACCTGATGTGATGTGATTTAATGTGAAATTTTGTTTCTTCTATTCTTCCTCATTTTGCTGCAAGTCTGCTGAATATATTCTCTTTCACAAAGTTATTACACTTTTTCCATAACCTGAAAAGTTCAGTGACTTTCCCTCTGGATACAAACACACAATCACATTTTATTACAGGACATACACATGATATTCATAACAGAGGTTTAGTTCAGGGTAATTATGTGGTTTTATTGAAATGCGCATTTTAAAAATTTGCATCAACAACCTTATTTTCACAGCTTTCCTTTGTAAAAACTATCCCTATTGTATACTTCTTGTACACTATTGTATGAAAGTTCTCACAGAAGAACAAAAACAACCCTCCAGCTGTGTTTTCTTCCTTGTCATGATGTGAAGGGAAACTAAAATTAGACCATCATGACACAAAAGTTTGTTCCTGCATCCTATCGGACCTTGCCAGTTTACTGGATTCAGTGTTGCCAAAGACAGAAAAGGCAACAAAACTTTTCAAGGATACTGACCATGTGCCTTTATTTTTCTATGTATTAGTGACTGGGTGTACAAAAAATAAGGTTTGTCTGTTTGCAATTTGTAGTAATATCCAGTCAGTGTGGATATTATACTAGCCACGTAGTTAAGAAGCCACTGCCTTCATATTTGAGTTTGTCCCTCAGAGCACCACCTTTTTTAAAGGGTTTAATTTTTTTTAAATATCCCATCATTCTCATACAAATTCATTATCCAAAAATGAGACAAAAAATAGTCATCAGATGACATTTCTTACTAAACTAAAATAAGAGAAAGAGACATTCTCCTCTCATGCAACCTCTCAATGATGTTAAAAAGTAAGACAATGAGGCCCTGGTTGAAAATAACTGGAATTATCCTTTATGTTTGTTGACTACACCCCGTGTGTTCTAGTTTCTGAAAGGCTTGAAAACAGTGACAGGAAGGAGTAGATCAAGATGGAGTTCCTTTTTTAAGCTTCAGCCTTATTGTTTTACCTCAGAGCAGGAGAGAGGAGCAGACGCACTCTTTCTTTGCCTGACACAAACAGGAGACACATAGATGGAGATGAACCTTGAGGTTCACAGTCAACAAATTGCTTTTCTTATCCATTACCTGTTATTGTGTATATTCAACACAACATGACTACAAGATCCATGCTTCGATTTCTCCAGAATCTCTATTAGGTTTAGTACTCATTGTTTACAAAGTGGACCTATTTTGCTTTTTCTTATTTTTTGTCATATATACTATTACAGTGATGGATTTATAACAATGGACAGACCCAGTGGTGGAGGCACACTGCTTTGAAACCCTACAGAGAGGGAATCTAGTGGCTTTGTTTTACTGTGTTTGGGCATTTTGTTGGCTTGTCCCCTTAGGGGAGAGATTAAATGTAATTCAGTATAAAGTTGTTCTGATTAATCACCTTCATCCTACAATGAAATATTTCTTTTATTCAAAGTTTTCCTTTCATTTTTCACCCTTCTGCATGCCCAGAGCTTCAAAGGGCAAGTCTGGAGACATCTTATGCTCTTCTTAATGCAAACAAATCCAATTTAAAAGCTAAAATCTATTCTATCAAAAGACAGCCCCCAAAAACCTAACTTGCCAAGGCACTGTTCTTAGAGTGACATGAGGTTTTATTGAAGGCACTTGAGTGAAAAAGTTTGAGAACCACTGCACCAGAGCACAATTGTGTATCAATGCACAGCCTACATCTGCAATCTGCAATCAATAGTTTTTTTTTCCTGTTTACATAATTTTTGTTCAAAAACTGCCGTGCCCAGCTGTTTTGGAAAACTGCAAGACGCCGACGGGCTGGGGAAGTTGTAAAGCACTAAGGGACAAATGAGCTCATTGTTTGCTCTGTACTTTAGATCGACAATAGCATCACCAGCCTTATCCTATTTTATTGTGTGTGTGTGTTTCTGTGTGAGAACACCCACTCATCCTCAACATCAACATGTTTTTCTTAGCGGATCTGTCATTACTGTTTGGTGCTGGAGCACACCTTCCTCCCCTTTATTGACTCAATATGAAAACGCAATTATTGCACCAACAAAAACGGGGTCAAAGGTGTAGCCACATGATGTTTTTTTAATGAGCCTAACACTCTCTTACTAACAGGACTATTCATGGTCTCACTGAGAGCAGCACATTTGGGGTGCTTTTGATTTAAGAGACTTTTTGAAATCAGTCTAGTTTAGTGTTCCCTCACTACAGTATCTCAAATTTTGTGTTGGGCTGTGATGATCCATTGGTATGGCCTATCAGAGATGGCTTTTTTCTAATCTGTAAGATTGCCTGGTGTTGCCAGGGAATTGATTTTTGATCTTAAAGTGTGATGCAGAAGAATATAAAATGTGAGGCTACTCATTTTATGTTGTACAGGCACATATAGAATCTGCTTGTCTGGGAAAGCTCCAGACAGACCCCGCATCATTTATTTCACATATAGTGCTCTCAGAAATTCCACAATGGGACAACATGGAAATGTCCATTATATATGGAGCAGTAAATGAGTGAACGTGTGAACAACTGGGAGATTTGAACATACAGTTTACAACAGTTATTCACTGTGGATTAGTCTTTCTTAAAGCAATTTGTAATCTAATCTCACTCATGTTTTATGATATGAAAAAAGAACATTTTTAAATATTAAGTCAATAAAAGTACTTGACTCTGTTTGGTGTGAATTATGTGTGTTCGACTCCCCCTTTCTTTTTTCTTTCTCATGTTGGACTGATCCCCCACAGAGCCACTCCCCTAATCCTGCTGTTTGCTGCTGTAACACACACATACACACACACACACATACACACACACACACACATATTTTTAGAGTTATAAATCTTCACCAGCTGACCACAATTGATTAGTAAAAATAGCTTCCCTTACTTCACCATCAGTGAGTCACAGTAAGCGCACAGAGGGGTTAAATGATGTCCATAGGCTGTTAAGGATGTGAAGCTGGGCTGTGCAGGAAACACGGGAGAGCAGCTTCCTGTTGTGCAAAAAACGCAGCCGGTTGTACAGCAATCACATGCGCAGATGGGCGTGCAGGGAAACGAAGCTGGCTTATCAATGCGAGAGAGCTAATCTGAACTTGAACATACTTTACTCTGCTCAAAAAAAATTGCGTTATTATCCAGTCCTTACTTGGATTTGACACTGATCAGCCAATTATTCAGTTTTACAATAACTTAAAAAAATACACATAAGTTGCAACCCATGACTTTGTTGTGTTTTATAATCTCGCGATAACGTTTGACATTTAGCTACTTTATATTTGCTAGAAATAAAAACTGTAAGAAAGTATATGCTTGTAATCCATTAATTGGTGGATTCTTTGTAAAACCCATCACAATTTAGAAACCCCAAAATGACTCACACATTCTTATTCATTTGGACATTTTGCAATTTTTTAAAACATTAATAAACCATTACTGTCAATTTTATAAAAAAGTGCCCTGTAATTTTTTTATTCCGTTTTTAAATTCCTGTTTTGTTTTGTTTCTTAATTAGGCTTTTACCCATAATTATTATTTTCATGTGTAGTCAGCCTCGTGAACTGGTGTTAAATTTGCTTGATGTCTACATTAAACATGCACATCACAGCCTTTAACTATATCGCTATAAGGATTGCAGTAAAGTCCCAGTCATCGCTGAATTCCATTTATAGGCGGACTGTAACATTTTCAGCCCTTGACTAAACCTGCCGCTGTGGAGGGATTCTCCTGAAGTGCGGTTTATTGCGGTTTCCAGTCGCGTCCTGCGCGCATCAGGACGCACAAGCGATCAGCTGGGCAGCGTTTCCCTCCCAGAAGAAGGCAGTCAGAGCTGCGCTGAAACACACTCACTCTCTGTTTGGACTATTCAACAGAGTTTGATCTTCACCCCGTTTTTTTTAAAATCACTTTTAGTATCCTGGGTCGTGGCTGATTTTGCGGACGAGATGTTGGAGATACTCGCTTTGCAAAAATGAACACAGGTGAGACGATTTACCTCAAACCACTAATTGCTTCACTTCAGTGGTCGATTTTTTTTATTTATTTATGTTTTAAATTTTCTTTCTTTTTTTTCTTTTTTTTTTTTTTAGAAAAGAAGAAGAGATAGAAAGTTTTACTGTCCATTATAGCTTACATATTCTTTGTTTGTTTATTCATGTATCGTATCTCTATTTGACTTTCTTCTTATATGAATGACTCCAGCGGTAGCAACAGGATGTAAAGGAAATCAAAGTATGCCATTTGCGCAGTGTTTCTTGATTTCAGAGGGAACTGTGGCGTTGGTTATACAAAACAAAGAGAGTGCTTTAACAATAATGAAGCTCGCCTGGGGTGTGAAAACTTAATCAAGCCTTTTAAATCCCTATAGAGTATAAATTATGTGTTTTCTAGTTGCCTATTTATAGGCAACCAAGATAATTCGCAGTTTTACACCTTAGTGCGTCATGTATTGATGTAATTCATGTATTTAATACACATGAAGTACATGTGTTGATTTAGTGGCATTGTCTTTTGCTCCATGTAAAGTAACCTATTGTTCTTAAAGCAGTAAAGGCAGCCTGACAGGGGTGTCTCTGGCTTGAATCACAGGAAGTGAATCAGGGAATTCCCTTCTATTCTTTCTTGAAGAGTATTAAACTGTACATTACTAATTTTGCATCTTTTATTACAATCTTACACCATCAAACTTCAACCATCAGAGGAGCTAGCCTGGTGTATTTCTGAACATCTTCCAATAAACTTACACCGATTTGTACTGTCAAGTTCATGGCTGGAAATGTATATATTTCTTTTAAAGAAATACACATTTTGTGAAGAAAATGTGCACAACTAAATATGACTCTTACACACTATTGAAAGTTTTATCATCTGTGAATCTTTAATCATTTTTAGGTCGTAGTGAAACAATACAATTGACCTGTACTCTATTTTAAAGCACATAATCTTACAGTTTCCTTTTCCTGTTGTTCTTTCAGACTGCACCAAGCCCTCTGTTGCTCCGAAGCCAAGATTTGTTTGTCACGCCAAGCTGTCCCCCCTTCTGTCTGCAGCCAGGGGTCCTAAACCTTCTATAGCCCCAAAACCTAAAATCACATCAGAGCTAAATGGCAACCAGGGAGGATGCAGTAATGGCAGCCTGCTAACCTCAGACGGCGAGGCTGATGAGGAGCGCAAACCAGAGAATGGTCTAAACAAAGTGATTTTAGACACATTGTCAACAGAGGAACAATTTAACACCTACAACCTCAAATCGCCACAAACAGATTTGCCAATGGGGTCACATGGGCTGGAAGACAGAGAAGTCACAGAGGAGGAAAAGGAAGAGGAAGATGAAGATATGATTCAGAAAATGGATGAGGACTGGAGATTAACTGAAAGTGCCCTGACAGAGGAAACTGACTCCCTGGAAACACTTTGGGTCAGTGAAAGTAGACCCATGGCTGACTCGGAGGAGGCGGTGGAAATGATTGACACGGACATGACAGAGGACATGGATGCTGAAGGTTGCGATGCAGGTGAGGCGCTGGCTGACACAGATGGCATCTCTGTGGGAGACTTCTCTGTTAACAGCATTGACGAGGAGGCAGGCTGTTATTCTGCTGAAAGTCGAGACTTGAACGGAAAGCAGGAAAAGCCCCAAATCAAAGAGGATGCAAATACAGCAGATGATTTAACTGAGTCTTGCACAGATGAACCTGATGTCCTGAGTGAAGAAAAAACAGCTGGCGCTGATAGCAACCATGTTTTTCTAACAGAAGATGAAGAGAAAGAAGAATCAGCTTCTGATTGCGGTTTCACTTGTAACATCTTAAAGCTGAGGTGTAGCCCTAAGATTAAGGAAAAAGGTGAAAAACAACAGAACATCAGTTTTTATGACTTCACTCCTGATGACCAGAAACAGGTCTCTGGTGCAGCTAAGAGACATGCTGCCTTGGAAGGTGATCTGGGTTATGAGCCATTTTACGTCTCTTCGGAGGACATTATAAACAGAGACTTGATGTCAAGGAAAGACAGAACTTGTGGACCACCAGAGAGTATGCTCACACAGAGCAGTGTTTCTTCTTTAAACAACCATGGAGTATCAGCCAGGAAATATGTGGAAACTGCTGAGTGTTTGGGTTCTCAGGATTTCACTAACAACACCCATGAAAACAAGGTAAGAATATCTCAGAAAAGGATGCCTGTTAAAACTGAAGAGCATAATTCTCATGCAGTGGGGGGCGCGTTAAATCATTTGTACTGCCAGCCGAGGTTCAGGCAGGTATCCATCTCAGTGCCAACAGACACTGATACCTCACTGACCTCTTCATGCTCAGAAATCCAGCTCCTGTCCCCAAATAACTCTGATGTCTTCAGAGACGATGATGACTCCGAGGGCCACATTGTGCCCTTTCTGGATGACACCACTGACACTGAGCAGGACATCAGCGATGAGCATCTTTACGAGGAGCCAGGGAAAAGTTTGGATGCTGAAAATGTTTTTCCTTTTGACAGGAAGGTAACTGGGATTCGATCCCACTCTCTGTCACACTGCATTACTAATAGAGTGGAGGATATGGGCGTACAGTTTCTTCAGAAACCCTACATGAGTGGATTTGGACAACCTGCGATGAGCAGCAGCCCCATGTTAAGCTCAACACGGCACAAGAGTTACTCTAAGCCCCACTATTTGTCCCTGTACCCCCGTTCCCTGTCAATGGAGGGGCAAGACATGTCTCTGTGTGTCTACAAGGAAGGATCTCCTAGACACAGAGGTGCCCTTTGTTCGTCTGAAAGTTTTTCTAGGTGCTCCCCACTCTCATCCAGTGCCCTATCCACACCTACATCTGCAGTGGACATCCCTCCTCCATTTGAGCTGGCCTACATCACCAAGAGGCCAATTACAAAGAGTTCCCCTTCACTTCTCATCGAGGGAGACTCATCAGAGAAAAACAGGAAAAAGAAATCCTCCCTCAAGCGCTTTCTCATGCTCAAATTTAGGCGGAAGACAGAGAACAAGCCTGCGGCCGATGTCAAACCATCCTTCCTTAAGCCCTCAGCAGAGTCCAGCCATCATACACCCAGCAGACTGCTGGATTTAGATAGAAGCAGCATTAAAAGCTCTCCACACCTTAACTCACGCTCAGCCAGCAAACCACAAGTTTCACCAGAGCCGGCTTCTCCCTTTCTGTTCTACAAGGAGAGCAAAAGGAAAGGGAACTCTGTGGTCTTCCTCAATCGCAGTGTCGTCCGGGTGGAGTCCTTCGAGGATCGCTCTCGTGTGCCTTTCACCCCTCTTCCTCTGACCAAGCCTCGTTCCATCTCCGTCCCAAACACAGATACCTCTGACTATGAAAATGTTCCTGCCATCAGTTCAGACTACGAGAACCTTCAGGTCCCTCAGAGGAGGCCTGTTCGACAGGTACCTCTCACAGACTTCTTTGCCCGCCCCAGTCGAGTGCTGTCTGCAGCCAATGAGACGGATGGCTATGTGGACATGAGCAGCCTCCCCGGGTTTGAGAAAAAAACTCAGTCACCTGAACAGGAAACAGAAAGGTATGTAAACCAACAAATGTGTGGCAGTCCTTTCAGTTAAATGATAATATTGCTAATATGCTTACAATAAAAACAACAGAAAAATGGAAACTATTTTAGTTTAACATGGCAGCTTGCTAAATATTTGGTTACTAGCATTAAACACAAAATGTAAGGCTTTATGGAATATGATTCTGATCTGTTGATGCTATCAGAAAAATGCATATCATCAAAGTTAGAGGGATTGATTACATGGAGACCATGAATCTCTGCATCAAATTTTATGCCTATCAGTCCCAGAGCTTTTGCAAAAAATTAGTCAGCACCAAATCAGTGGGGTGGCATACCAACACACCAAGAAGCCCCACTGCTAGCATGGGTGACACGTGTGTCTGGGTGGAAGTGTGTATTTGTGTAGAGTTGTCCTTCTAGACAGTATATTAATGATTCTTGTCACCTTTTTTTTTACACTGAGCACAAGCCATTTTTTAAATTACTTCATGGTCATTTTAACAGTGTTCCTGGGGGGGAGGATTTATGATCGCTTATTATACAGAGTCCCCTGATTGATACTGTGATCCCAACAGATATGTAAAGAGGAAGTGTCTCTCTTACCTTGCAGTGAGGCTAAACCCTAGGTGTGAGGTGTCTATGTCTTGTCAGGGCTTGTTGGGTGGGAGAGGAGGAAATGCTGGTGTAGGGGTGGTCTCTTAAGGTGTAATTGAAAACAGGCTGCTTTCATTTATAAATCACGCGTTTAGGTGCAGAAACAGGGTCCTTTTGGGCTGATGTTGTAGGCAGAGCCTCTTGTGTCCCTGCCGGGATGCTGTTTGTTGGTATGATCAGCCAGGCAGCTCTGACTTTAACCCACCTCCCCCGTCCCCCACCCCACATTCCTGTTGGCTGCGCCCATATCATACAAGCTGTTCAGGATGATTAATAGTCAGAGCATTTTGGAGTCATTGCTCTTCTCTAACCATTCAGGAACAACAAGCAGAGATACAATCTCAGTGTGTTCTGTAGTCAGCAGTTGTTCACTGCTGAGCTTCCCTCTCTTCATGTTCACCATTGAGGTTGCACCATATGTGCTAACAAAGCTGCACAGCTTTGGCTCTAATATAACAATCCTGCTGACAAGGATGACACATTGTGGCTTGAGACAGATCACTGTGTTTTATACTCAGAGCATTTCAGCGCAAACTAACTCCAAAACTAAACTGTTGCGTAGGAAAATATACAAGTGTACATCTGAGGATTAGTCTTCAGTGAACATCTTGATGGCTTCTTCCTTTCATATATTTTACTTCAGAAGATTTTTATATTTCAACTGGTGTCTTTTTTTAGTGAAAAAGTCTATAGACTTAAATGTTTGGTGTTGTTTTTAAAAACAATCAAGCAAACAAACACAAAGTGCAGACTATGATAAATATCAACCTGCACACACTTAAATTTTACGATGAACATGCCGTATGGTTGAACAGGTTGCCATTACTGGGGAAATCTTTTTTTTTAATGCCTTAAACATTTCACTGGGATGCTATTATGCAGGGACTTGTTTAAATTCCACCTTTTCCTTATGGAATGTGTGCCCACTTGCAGGGGGAAAAAGCTGCCTGTCTCCCCATAGTAACATGAAGGAAAATTGGACATAGAGGCATTAACCTGTTGATCTCTTACACATTAGAAAACTGTGAAAATGCCTAAAACATTATTACAGAGCCCGAGGTGGCCCTATCAAGTATCCTTATCTTGGTCAATAACACTAAGTCCACCCAGTCAAATTATTTAAAAATAATAAAAAAGAAAAATGAAACAAATATAAATTAACCTAATCTCAAGCACAGTCCAGGCAAGCCTGACTCAAGCACAGCAGCAAAGAACTTTGCCGCCTTCTCTTGCCATGGTTAAAAACATAGACTTACTAAAAAAAAAGATACCACCATGACTTGACTGTAGTTTGTGGACTCCTGGTTTGAAGCTTTAAGTTTGGCACACAGACATTACAAAAGATGGGCATTGCCACCCTGACATCAGCTGCTGGTTTTTCATTGCACATTTTGAAGCTTCAATATTAGTAATTTTGCCGCTGCTGAGCTGTAAATGTGCTTTTCAGCGCTGTAACCTTGGACATTTAACATGGGAGCCTGTGGGGATTGACTGGCTTTTGCAGCCAGCTTTACGTGGCATCTTGAGGAAATGCAGTTTTTGCTACTTCTGTATTGACTTCATGTTTCAGCTCCATGCTTTAGTATTAAATGCTGCCTTAACTTTAAAAAACAAACAAACAAAAAACAAAATGATGACATTTCTAATTACCAATGAGGTTATGTTTTTGGTAGCATTTGTGTGCGTGCCACTCTGTCTGTCAATACAACAGCTTCTCATGTTAACAATCCATTAAAATTTGTCTTACATCCTCCAAGGTGTTCAAGGATTTATTGGTTGACTAAAAGACTTATAACTTAGAAATTATGATTCTTACAACTGTGGTGTGTACTGTAAACATATTGAAAGTACCTTATAAAGATTTTAAATATGGCACATTTGACCTCTGACCTTTCATTCAAGGTCAATAGACCAAACTGATGGTCAAAGTGATAATAATGCTATATAGAGCTATCTAAAAACTGTTTCTTACTGCCATTGTTTGTACTGACAACATAAAGGCGTATAGGGAATGATATATGGGGATTCTAAATATCATGTTACTTAGGACCTCTGACCTCTTCTTCAAGGTCAAACTTTCATAAAATGTCTTTTATCTTTAAAACTGTGCTTAAAATTCTGCTCCCATTGTTTGTATTGGAAACATTTAGGAAATGATACTTGTATATGGAGCTTCTAAATATTACATTATAGTATGCATCCAAGTATCATGTCGCATTTGATCTCTGACCTCACTTTTACATTTCACATCTGCCTTTCTTTCAAGCATACCCCAAAATGTGTTATATCTTTTAAAAAAGTAACGTCAAGAGGAAGAGAATCCAGACTTTGGATTTTATAGATTGAAATAAAAATTGTAAATATAATTAAGCTGTTTTCAAATTCATTGATTTTTTTATGTCTGACTAATTCAGCTATTAATCAACCTTTGAATTTTAATACTAAAAAAAGAGTAGCATGAATATGACGTCTGCCCTGTGCCTGAGTTTCCAGTGAATAAAGTGACTGTAATCATAGTTCTCTGAATGGACAGCAGAGTTAGTGGCTGAGGCTGTTAATTTTTCAATAGCCTGAAGGAGCCATGTTAACAGATAGTCTGGAGATAATTGGGTGTCTTTTCCACATTCAGCTTTCACTGGAAACTTATCTTAAGGAAAAACAGAAGCAATATTTTTTTTATCTCCTGTAATTTATTTCTGCAGATGTCGCCTTGAGACGTCACACATTGTGGCTGGAGTGTGTGAAGAGACAGGGACAGTTTCTCTGGCAGTGATATAAAAGCCAAATATAGACACTGTCCGTGCGGTTTTGTGGTATCTCATTCAAAGTTTGCTCTTGTAAACAGTAATGGGCCATGCAGCCCTAATGTGTGTGATGCAGAGATCTGAACTGCTCACATATGTTGTTCATATGTAGCTAATTTGCATCTCAGTGGGATTTAATCCACCGGTGCTTGGAGTGAAACATGGCAGGAAGACTGGCAAAGCAATTATCTGGTCATGTAGAGGACTACTGCATCACCACTGTAACTTTAAGGATGTGTTTTTATTTGCATAGCCTACATTCCCCACTGAGCGTCAGCCATTAGCATATTCATTTGGGCTCCCTGCAGAAGGAAATCTCATAGCATAAAATACCAACATGCGTCCCTGGTCGAGTGCAGTTGTCACCGCAGGCCTTTCAGAATCAGTTTATTGGTTTTTGCGGACCCGCAATGTTTTATCTATTCACATTTAATTCTAACACTGTCTATGTTTATTATAGTGATATTTCAATGTAGCCCATAAAAATGATTTGAATGGTTAAATAAAATTCATCTGATTTATTCTCACATGAATGAAGCTCATATTATAGAACCACTTGGTGAAATTGTTGGGGGAAAAAAAAAATTGAAATTCCACATTTCAGACTAGAGCAGTTGTTCCCAACCAAGGGAACCAATACGTGCTCACCAGATACTTTAGTGGGTACACTTTCCTAGCACTGGGCTGTACTCCCTTTAGCCCTCAGAACTGCCTTCTTTGTGGCATAGATTCAACAAAGTGCTGGAAACATTCCTCAGAGATTTTGGTCCATATTGACATAATAGCATCACACAGTTGCTGCAGATTTGTCAGCTGCACATCCATGATGTGACTTTCCAGATCCACCACATCTCAAAGGTGCTCTATTGGATTGAGATTTGGTGGAAAGTTATTTTCATGTTCAAGGAATGCTCAGGTAGGCTGTGTAGTTTAAACAGCACTTAATTACACCATTACACCACCACCAGTATGAACCATTGCTACGAGGCAGGATGGATCCATGTTTTCATGTCGTTTACGGCAAATTCTGACCCTACCATCTGAATGTCACAGCAGACTCAAGACGCATCAGACAGTGCAACATTTTTCCAATCTTCTATTGTCCAGTTTTGGTGAGCCTGTGCAAACAGTTTCCTGTTCTTAGCTGACAGGAGTGGCACCCAGTGTGGTTTTCTGTTGGTGTAGCCCCGGCTTAAAGATTTGATGTGCTGTCCATTCAGAGATACTATTCTGCACTCCTTGGTTGTTAACAAGTGTTTTTTAAGTTACTGTTGCCTACCTAGCAGCTTGAAGCAGTGTGACCTCCTCTGACGTCTGGCATCAACAAGGTATTTTCACCCAGAGAACTGCCGCTCACTGCAAATCCCAGAAACCTTTTTTTTTTTTTGCTTTCCACAGTGCCTATACAGAAGCCTACAACGTGTGTTCAATGGCAGTTGGTCCACAGGTTAATGCAGTGGGTGAAGATGGGAGAAAGACGGTGGGCGAAGAAGACCAAGGACGCACCTCTGAGGAGGAAGACGGGGGGACAGAAAACAACTATGACAGACAGGTTGGCTTCCTTAAGTGCAGGTTGAAATAAAGTAGGGGAGGAAAAAAAGGTTTTTATAAGTATAACAGTAGATTTCCACATCAAAATGTTAAATATCTTGTCCATAATATATTTAGATTTGTCATGAGTAACTCCCTGTTCTTTAAGCCTTGTCTTCATTTACTCTTAATTAAAAACTCCTCCATCTTTAAAAAGAAAACTTAATTAGTTTGGTGTTATTATATCATTTTTACAGAGTAGGTGTCACTTTTCCTCCAAAGGGCTGGTAGAAATCAAGATATATTATAAAAAGAGAGAAGAATAAAACAAAGTAAACTGTTTTTTTCACCTTGGCCAATTGCAAAAATGCCCTCCAGTGCCAACATTTTAATGCAGGTTAATGGGCTACTACAAGGCTGTCCTCATTATTTAGAATTTGATTGCTGTTTGGAGATGATGCTGAGTGGTGAGCCGGCTGTATTTGAACCTGTGCCAGAATGCTTTAATTTCTCCTAATGTTAGGCTTATTTCAAGTAAATAATATGATTGTTTACAGCCTGATGGTCGATCCAGGGCCTTTTACATCGTGAAAGAGCTGATGGAGTCAGAAAGATTGTAAGTTATGAACATTTACTGTTTCCTATTAAACATATCTGCAAAAGTAATCTGGTTCCCATTACTATCCTGCTGAATTGTGGTTTTATTTATCTACCCACAGACATGTAAATGCCCTCAAGGTGCTCCAGGAAGTGAGTGAAGTATATATATATCGTTTGTCAATTAACCCACCCACTCTACATCTCATGTGTGCATGCATCATGTATTCAGATATTCAGTATGGGTGACAGTTATAAGTTAATCATCATTTTCAGCTCAGGTTTATGTTTGATACCTTTATTTCTCTGTCTGCTTTGCTAACTGTGCTGACTACAGTTACTCATTCACAAGCTCATTTTCACCACAGTCATTCAGTGCAGGCACAGTTTCTTCTGCTGTCCTCTTTGTACTTCCACTGAAACAGTGCGGAGCATCTCAACTGTGATAATGAAACAGGAGCAAACCCCGCTATTTCATTTTGCTTCCCGCTATAGTATGGGGCATAACCAGTGACCTAAACCACGAAATGATGAAATTCCTTGATATAATAGCTCATGCACTCCCTGCTGTTGGAGATTATCAGTTATGCTATGGTGAAAAAAGGGATGGACAGTTGGAGACTAAATGCATGCTTTAGGGAAACTGGAAGTAATATTGTAACATAAACCACTGCATAAAATTAATTCCTCCACACTCATCCATATGCCAGGACTTTCGGGGGGCAGTTCGGTCAGCAGTAGGAGATCAAGGGGAACCTGTGTTGGACGATGACAGACTTCGAGAGATTCTTAATGAGCTTCCTGATGTTTACACCCTGCACTGCACAATCCTTACTGAGCTGGAGAATCGAATTCAATGCTGGTGGGATATCATATTTTACTGTTAAACAAGAAATACTCAGAAATACACAGACCCCAGGAAAACACATCATGCTAAAACTAAAAAAAAAGAAAAAAAAGAAAAGATAATCCTTTCCACTCTTTTTTGCTCCTCAATTTTGCTGCTCAGAAAGCAATCTAAGGAGCAGCGCTCAGTGCTTCTCTGCCCTCCTCTCACCTCTGTTTCTTCATTCAGGGAGGACGGCCAAAGGATTGCAGACATATTCCTGAGCAGGAAAGCAGAGTTTTTGGTCTTCACCACCTACATCGGCCACTACGATCGGAGCATGAGTTTACTGGAGGACAGCTGCCGAACGGCACCTGCTTTTGCTGCCATTGTTCAACAGTTTGAGGTCAGACCTATGAGAGGCTCTTTTAACTGACATGTAAACTAAAACTCAGTACAGCTCTCTTGTGAAAAGTAACTCCCCATTTAAAATGAATAGATGTTTTTTTTAAAAAACTAAATGGCCTTTGATGTGCTTGATGGAAAGCACACAGCTATGATTGCATTTGCTTACCACAAGACATTATTATATATTTTATTTTCCATTATTTTCCACCTATATCCCTATTTTTTATATCATTTTATGATACTATTCATCATCTGCAAAGTTCAGATTGTGTGTGTGTGTGTGAAAGAGGGAGACTGAAAAGCCTTTAGTAGAGAGAAGTCATCATTTTATCTAAAGCAGCAGCTACATTAATCTTGGCAGCTAAAAAAGAAGCAGTCATGGAACCCAAAGGACAAATAAAGACATTAAGAACCTTTCCAAATGACAATTTAATCACCAAATCTTTCTTAAAATTTATGTAGATTGCATTTACCGATGGCTTGTTGAACTTTTTACAAGACAGACAACAATTAATTAACAACTAATTATAACTACAAGGTGAGGAGCTATAATTAGCCTCAATCAAACAAGCAGATACAAGAGTGTGCTTCTCTAATCAGTGAGCATCAGATCTGGATAGGAAAGCCTTTAAGTTGATAAGTATGAAAAATATAAATGGGATATAGCGATATATCTAAAAAAAATAAAAAGATTACATGCATTTCTTAAATATTTACAGTTCTATTTGCAATCATGTTATCCAGCCAAGCAGCGGAGTCCAGTGCCGGCAGTGGTCAGTCTTGAGTTTGTTCTTGCTGGGTTTTTTTCTCCTCAGGGTTTGGTTGCACAAAGTATTATGGTTGTTAATAACATCAGTTAATTGTAGATGAACATCAAGTGGCACAGTGTACGTGTGCTTTATTTATAGACAGAGGAATTTTCAATATTTTCCATCCATTTTACAGACCACTAAGGACAGGAGTTGGCAGTAAAGCTTTGCAGCGCTGGGCAGTTTTCTCTGTCTAATTTAAGAGCACCTGTGTTTAAAAGTCCTTAGATTCTACTAAGCGCTCGGGCATTTATGCCAACGCAGTGAGCTTCTTTGTCTACCCTTTAAAATGAGAGACTGCTGACAAATAGTTTTTTTTCATGCTATGAATTAGAAAACTCAGAAAACACAAGTTTATCAAAAAAAAAAATACTGCTGCACATTACACATTCCATTACCTTTATTTACTAGAGAAACACTTTGACCATAATCACTACTTGCCCAACCCCATCTCTAACCTTAACACTGAACTGAGTCTTTCTATTAACAAATACAGATTTGCATTTTTGTAGCTATTAGGAAGGTGGGTTCCACAAAGTGTCTGTGTGAAATAATTTATGTCTCCAAAACATGATTGATACAAGTTCAGGCACACACGACACTTACAAACTGCTGTGCTGACAGGCAGTTTGGGTTATTGGCCATTGTTCACACTTAAAATAT
This sequence comes from Pterophyllum scalare, assembly GCA_024447675.2. Classification (NCBI taxonomy): domain Eukaryota; kingdom Metazoa; phylum Chordata; class Actinopteri; order Cichliformes; family Cichlidae; genus Pterophyllum; species Pterophyllum scalare. Next base: position 26,205 of record JAMQGT020002393.1, read on the forward strand.
GACTGTTGTTTCTCCTCAAAGCTCCTGCGGGGTTGTATAATTCGTGTGTCGATACAGCTTTCCTTTTTTTTAATTTTGCTGAGTTTTTTTACAGTTTCATTCCTTGCCTCTTTTAACCAGTCTGACATACTGTTTGACTTAGGCTCATGTGAATTTCTGCCACAAATATGGCCTTAATCTGCAGCTATGATTAATGGAAATAATGAATATGTATTTGTCTCAGGAGAAAAATACAGCTGGGGAAACAGGTTTCCTTCAAACATCAGCTCCTGCGGTCATCGTGCGTGTGGCTCAGTATCGCATGCTCCTCACTGGTGAGTCGAGTATAAAAGCCAAGATTTAATTTAAATCAGGACAAAGTAGCCCTAAATAAATATTTCACTCAGCATTTTTGCCTGGTTTACTTTCTGGAGGTTTTCAGGTCTTTCCCTCCTCTTGGACATTACCTAAGAGTCCCTCCAGATTCTAAGGAATATGAAGACACTCAGGGTACAGTAAACATGTTACAAGAGCATCAATCCTACTCACGGGAGAGCCTTACTGGCCTCTGTTTATGGCTGTATGTTTAGAAAGAATTTATTTGTGCTCATTTGGCATGTAGAAATGGCCATGAGAGAGCCAATTTAGATTTCTTTGTTTTTTAGTGGTAACCCATTGGGAGTCATTCAAAGTATTTTCTGCCTGAAGACTGTAATGTGTAATTCATGAGACGGCACGTTGAAGCAACACTATCTCTCGCTGTATCTCCGATAAGGGAGCCACCTAGTCCAAACATGCAGACGCATCCAGGCTTCTGACTTAATCACTTTGCACACAGAAGCAAGGAGTTGTGAATGTTTAATGTGACTGTGGTTAAATGAAATTTTTTTCAATTCAGTTTGATTTATGTAATGCCAAATCGCAACATAAGTAACTCCTTAACTTCATGTTGCTACAGAGAGAAACCAAACAATCTTCACTGACGTCTCCACCCTGATTCCTCTGTCTGTGTTTGTCTTACTCAGCTGCCGTAGCAATCATGTCTGACATCGCAGATCAAGTGAATGACAGTCTAAAACATGGGGTAAGGGTTACATGTTAATTCTTGAACACACACACACACACACATGTTGCTAGGATGCAGAAATCTTATGACACTCTTATCTTACTAAAAAGCTAAAATTTCTGGAAATCCTGAAAGAATTAAACAAAGCATGCCTGCTTTTGAAAACTTTAGCATGAAACCTTAAAACAAACAGTCATAGTCGGAAGCTTCTTATGCTGAAGTCTGCATTTAGATCAAAGCCCCACTGTGCCAGTGCAAAGACTCAGATCAGCATTTATTGTAGACTTTATTACATTTGTAGTTAGAGTCACATGCCAAATACTGACATTTCTGAATAAGCATGTTCTGAAGTGAAAACTTTATGGTATGTTTGTCTGATTTAAGAGATAACTCCTCTCTGGAGTCAGTCAAAATAAAAAAAAATAATCTTGATGTTGTCAGGAAAATGATGGTACTGCTCTTTTATCCTTCCCCCTCTTATTTTGGCTAGGTAGATGTCCCAAGTGTGTCCCACTTCTTACCCAATGACCGCTGGGAGAGGCTCCAGCTTCATCTGCAATCCTGAATGAACAGAAGCTGTTAAGAAGATGGATGGATGGATGGATGGATGGATGGATGGATGGATGGATGGATGGATGGATGGATGGATGCCAACCTATAGAGTTTTAGTAATCTATTTAGATAGTGCACTTACGGGTCACTTCAATATTGAAAAAGACATAAATTATGTGGGTGCTTACTGAACACAGTATCATTTTATTTACGTCAACAGTGACAACACATACTGTAACATACTGTATGAAATAAGTTTTAGCAGATGTCAAGGATTAGGATTCTTTATTGTCATACCTATCACATTTACGTGCAGCAAGACCAGGTCTACCAAGAACAGGACATA
>JAMQGT020002394.1:0-14725 GCA_024447675.2 Pterophyllum scalare
TGACCGATGTGTGTCTGGTCATATCTCTTTGCTGCTCAATGATCCACTCTGCATCAGTTGGTTGTGACAGCAGTTTATTATCTGCACAAAATACCACAGCAATTCAGTTGTTGTGGATAGAGGTAATGCGGCCAATTAGCATGAGCTCTGTTTTGCCTGTCTGGAGCAGTTCTATGCAATGAGGCCAATCCATGATTCCCACGACTGTTATATAGTGCAGGTACGACTAGCGACAACAGATGGCACTGTTTCATTCCCAATTTAGTGGGATTTAACAAAAGCTCATTTTAGCTATGTTACACACACACACACACACATATATATATATATTCAATTCAATTTTATTTATATGGTGCCAAATCACAACGAACAGTCGTCTCAAGGCGCTTTGTATTGTGGGTAAAGACCCTACAATAACACAGAGAAAACCCAACAGTTAAAACGACCCCCTATGAGCAAGCACTTGGCGACGGTGGGAAGGAAAAACTCCCTTTTAACAGGAAGAAACCTCCAGCAGAACCAGGCTCAGGGAGGGGCAGTCATCTGCTGCGACCGGTTGGGGCTGAGGGGAGAGAGACAGGACAAAAGGCATGCTGTGGAAGAGAGCCAGAGATTAATAATAATGATTAAATACAGAGTGAAGTACACAAGTAAATAAAGGTGAATGAGAAGAAACAGTGCATTATGGGACCGCCCCTCAGCAGCCTAGGCCTATAGCAGCATAACTAAGGGGTGGTTCAGGGTCATCTGATCCAGCCCTAACTATAAGCTTGATCATAAAGGAAAGTTTTAAGCCTAATCTTGAAAATGGAGAGGGTGTCTGTCTCCCGAATCCAAGCTGGGAGCTGGTTCCACAGATGAGGGGCCTGAAAGCTGAAGGCTCTGCCTCCCATTCTACACTTTAAGTATCCTAGGAACCACAAGTAAGCCAGCAGTCTGAGAACGAAGTGCTCTATTGGGGTGATATGGTACTATGAGGTCTTTGAGATAAGATGGGGCCTGATTATTCAAGACCTTGTATGTGAGGAGAAGGATTTTAAGCAAATACCAGCAGTGCTGAAAGCAGCCGAACATGAAGATAAATCTTGGGAGATGGTTTTGAATAATTTTTTCTCTAATGTCTAAAGTTTTATTTGTAAAGAAATCAATGAAGTCATTACTAGTTAAAGTAAAAGGAATACTCAGCTCTACAGAGCTCTGAGTCTTTGTCAGCCTGGCTACAGTGCTGAAAAAGAAACCTAGGGTTGTTCTTATTTTCTTCAATTAATGATGAATAGTAAAATGTCCTAGCTTTACGGAGGGCTTTTTATAGAGCAACAAACTCTTTTTCCAGGCTAAATGAGCATCTTCTACTTTAGTGAGACGCCATTCCCTCAAATAAAACAGGTTTTTGAATTTCCCAATAAGGGTGGGCAAGACTAAGAGTCAGGCTTTCAAAAGAATTAAAACTCTGTCTGGGTCTTTGATTAATTACTAAGCTGGAATTGAAGATTGCTGCTACTCCTCCTCCTCGACCTGTGCTTCGAGCATTCTGACAGTTAGTGTGACTCGGAGGTGTTGATTGGATGGATGGATGCCATCTCTCCTAACAAGACCAGGTTTTCCCCAGAAACTTTCCCAATTATCAATGAAGCCCACGTCGTTTTTTGGACACCACTCCGACAAGCCAGCGATTCAAGGAGAACATGTGGCTAAACATGTCGTTCTGGGTCTGATTGGGGAGGGGCCCAGAGAAAACTACAGAGTCCGACATTGTTTTTGAAAAGTCACACACTGACACCGACTACTGGGGCCTAGTTAGTTAGTGACCTCCGATTGGCGTAACCGGGTGTCATTACTGCCGACGTGAATAACGATCTTACCAAATCTACGATTAGCTTTAGCCAGCAGTTTCAAATTTCCGTGAATGTCGCCTGCTCTGGCCCCTGGAAGACATTTGACTATGGTCGCTGGTGTCGCTAGCTTCACGTTTCGAGTCGCCAATAACCAGAGTCTGTTCCTCGGCGGGTGTGTCGCCGAGTGGAGAAAAACGGTTAGAGACGTGAACAGGTTGGTGGTGTACCCGGGGCTTCTGTTTTGGACTACGCTTCCTCCTCACAGTCACCCAGCCAGCCTGCTTTCCCTGCTGCTCGGGATCTGCTGGGGGGGAGCTAACGGCGGCTGAGCTACCATGGTCCGCACCGACTACTGGGGCCTGGCTAGCTATAGGATTTTCCAGGGTGCGGAGCTGAGTCTCCAATTCAGAGAGCCTGGCCTCCAGAGCTACAAACAGACTACATTTATTACAAATACCATTAATGCTAAAGGAGGCCGAGGAGTAACTCAACATGTGACACTCAGAGCAGGAAAGTGCAGGAGGGACAGGAGAGGAAGCCATGCAGCTAGTGAGTCAGCTAAGAGCTAAGCTACTAGCTGCGCTAAGCTAGCGAATTTCTAAAAAATGAGAAAAGTGAATAATGAGAATACTGGTGATTAAACAGAGTGTGCGCTATATAAAGCAGGTGAAGATTACACTGAAATATGCAATTATCCAGATAAATCGAGGTATACCACCACTCTGCTCCGAAACAGGAACAGGAAGTGATACAATACTGCAGTGAGAGCTAACACCAAGTGACAGCCCGTTATTTATATATATATATATATATATATATATATATATATATATATATAAAACAGGACTCGGGGCTTGTGGGTCCTGCGCAGTGTCTTAGCTGTTCCTATGACTGCTCTCTACTGGACAGAGATCTCGGATGATGTTCTTGGAATCTGCTGGAGTCATTCTCCCAGTTTGGGGGTCACTGCCCCGAGTGTGCCATGGTGTGTATTTTATTTGTATTCCGTGCCAGAACTTCTCATGAATACCTGTTCACTGTTCTATATCATAGGTAGATAAATGATTTACCAAGTAGTAGTTCTATTTTTACTTGGTAAAAATGAACACAAGTAAAATACATTTTAATTGAATTTTATTTTCCTAACAACATCTCACTGCAACAGTAAATTCAGTGAGATTCATATTGAAAAGACCTTACAATATTAGAAAGAGAACCCCAATAATCCAGGAAATGCTTAGCAACAGTGAGGAGGAAAAACTCCCTCTTAACAGGAAGAGTCCTCTAGCAGAACCAGACTCAGGCAGGGCCAGCCATCTGCCACCATAGTTACAAAACTCTTTTCTGTTTTGTTCTTTTGGCATTTAAGATGTTATCACTTCTTTGATGGGCAAGCTGTCATGATATAAACATCTCTGCAGGAAACTCTAATATTTTCTTGGTTTCCAATAATACACTGCTAATATTAATGAGTGATAGCCCAAAATAATTTACTCTTCTTGCATAAAATGGTTAACAAGAATGTGATTTTAGAATTTGTGGCCTGCATGTGCTGATGTCCATCCATCCATCCATATTCTTCTGCTTATCCAGGGCTGCGTTGTGGGGGCAGCAGCCTAAGCAGAGAAACCTGGACCTCCCCTTCCCCAGCCACCTCTTTCAGCTTATCTAGGGGAGATGGAGGCCACCACCTGATGAAGCCAACAGGACCATAACATCAAAAAGCAAAGATGAGATTCTGAGGCCACCAAGGTCGACGCCTGTCGCCACTTGGCTACACCTAGAAATTCTGTCCATAAAAATTCTGAACAGGATCTGTGACAAAGGGCAGCCCTGGGGGAGTCCAACATTCACCGGAAATGAGTCAAACCTTTTACTATCAACGTGGACCAAGCTGTCGCTGCAGTTGTACAGGGACTGAATGGTCTGTAACAACGGGCCAGACCCATCACAGATTCTCCCACAAGATATTGGGGTGATATGGTACTAGGGGGCCTTTGTGACTGACTGGAGCGCCAGAGCTCCCAATTTAGTAACTGTTATTAAATGCCGGTCAAACTGCAACCACATACAATAATTTCTTTGGCATATAAAACCACAGAATTTACACTTACATATCAAGCATGTCCCAGAGTGCTGTACTGTTCCTGTAATTTCTTTGTTGGTTAGTGCACTTTTTAGCTAGTTTTGTATGGATTTCGTTCATACATATTATTAAAATTTGGGTTATGAAGATTCTATTAATTTATAGTAAAATGAAATATTCCAAAAAATGGTACTACAGCATGTACAAATGTAAAGATATGGTCTGGCAAATTTGTTCTATTATAGGTCATAAAGGGTTATTAAGATAAGCTGGGGCCTGATTATTCAAGACATTGTATGTAAGAAGAATGATTTTAAATTCAATTCTGGATTTAACAGGGAGCCAGTGAATAGAAGCAAATATGGAACGCATATGTTCTGTCTTTTTAGCCCCTGTCAGTATTCTCGCTGCAGCATTTTGGATCAAATGAAGGCTTTTCAGGGAGCTTTTAGGACAGCCTGGTAATAATGAATTACAATAGTCCAGCCTAGATGTAATAAATGCATGAATTAGTTTTTCAACATCACACTGAGACAGGATGTTTCTAATTTTAGAAATATTGCAAAAATGCATAAAAAAAAAAACACTCTTACATATTTGCGTAATATGAATCTTGAATCTGAGGTTCAACTAATGGACCAACTCTCCTTTCCAGCAACCTGGCATAGAACTTTTTTTTTTAAAACCTTTATTTTACCAGGTAAAAAATTTTTGAGAACTAGTTCTCATTTACAAACACAACCTGGCCAAGAGGCCCCAATCAAATCAGGTCCACTACACATAAATACACATAAACATATTAACATACAAACATACCAAAAGCACGGGGAACTTCTCAGGGACACTGCCAATTGTGATAATTGGAGTACACCCTCCAGTCCCCCTTGTTGAAGATGGGGACCACCAGCCCAGTCCTCCAATCCAGAGGCACTGCCCTAACTCTCCATGCAATGTTGCAGAGCGGTGTAAACCAAGACAGCCCTACAACATTCAGAGTCTTCAGGAACTCAGGGTGACTCTAATCTACCCCAGGGGCCCTGCCTCCAAGGAGCTGCCTAACTACCTCAGTGACCTCACCCCCAGTGATGGGCAAGTCGTTCCCCTTGTTCCCCAGAATCTGCTTCCTCTACAGCTTCACCGAACTCCTCCTCGGTGATGGCTCCTTTTACCTTCAGCGTTGACCATCTGGTTTTGGGATTACCACCACAACTGGCACCAATCACTTTGCAGCCACCGCTCCATGCAGCAGCCTCAGCAATGGAGGTCCAGAACATGGTCCATTTGGACTCAGTGTCTTCAGCCTCTCTTGAAATGTTGTAGAAGTTCTGCCAGAGGTGGGAGTTGAAAATCTCAAGGACTGGGGTCTCTGCCAGGTGTTCCCAGCGCATCCTCACTATACATTTACGTGCACCAGGTCCTCCCCTGCCACCAGAGCTAACTCAACACCAGGTGGTCAGTTGACAGCTTAGCCCCTCTCTTCACCCGAATGTCCAGAACATATGGTCGCAATACGGTCGCAGATCTGATATGATTACAAAATCAATCATCGACCTGTGGCCTAGGGTGTCCTGGTGTCACATGCACTTATGAACATCCATGTGTTCGACCATGGCATTCCACATCCTTTCTAGTCACTAGTATAGAGTCCAGCCCCTCTCCAGGAGACTGGTTCCAGAGCCCAGGCCATTCATCGAGGTGAGCCCAACTATATCTAGCCAATTTCAATTCAGGCTTGGCTCCTGGCTGGGGCCCCGGTAACCCTATCCCAGGCAGGGTAAACTGTTCCTTTGGAGTGTCTGCCATGAAGGTCATTGGAATCTGTCTTTTTCTGGCCTCTCAACCAGGACCAATTTGGGATGTTCTTGGCAATTCACAGATGAAGGTGCACACACTAAAACACGAAACCAAACAAAAAAGACCTCAAGACTAAGGCTTAATCTGTAAGATGTCTATGATCTATGCACAGTTTTGTAAATCCTCTTTTGAATACTCAGTAAAATCTTTGGCAGGTGTTCAAAAGCTGCTGAGAAGATGAAGAGTAAATAGCTTTTATAGCAAAGGGATGAATTAAAGACAGCGGAAGGAAATATAAATAAGATGATGTTTTTAAACTGTGCTCTAAACACTTGTGCTATGATCCTGCCCTGCTGTTGGACCTGCTGAAGAGTTTGCCCAGTGTACTCACCGTATACTCCATAAACTCAACAGTTAGGTCCATATGTGACTTGACCTGACAAAGAAGTTACAAGTCGCAGGGACTGATTCTTATGCCAATAACATATGAATCAGCGCACTGTATTGCAGGTCATTTCCGGGTTCACAGGATGTTCTCAGCAACAAGAGGGAGAGCACTTACATGTTTTAAGCTCTCGTATGCACTACCAGTGATACCATTAGTAAATTTATGTTGCAAAGTAATTTTAATAAAGACATCATTGCAAAGTAATTTTAAAGCAATATTAGAGTTACTTTTATTTAATTTTTATTTTGTGGGGTTGAACAAAACCTCAATTACATGGTATTTATTTATTTGTTTGTTTTTTTGTTTTGTTTATGACATAGGCCCTCATTTTCCATCAGTATCAACCATATAGGAAAACATTTATAAATGTTTTTGTGAACAACATACAAATAGTTGGTAGTTGTTGACATTATTAACTTAGCACGTGTTTAAATGTACTGTATTTGTGTGCATGTTGTGGGCAATCTGTGCACAGATAGACAGCATAACAGACCAGCTCCCTGAAGTGCAGAGTACCTTAATTGTAAAAATAATGACACACTGTAACTAACCAGATCAATAACTCATCATTGAACCATTGTTAAAACACAAATGAAGTCTCTTTCCGTTCACATTAAGTTAGCCAATGAGAGCCAGCTGTCTTTTCAGCTGGATAAATAACATGTCCTGATGCATCAGTCAACCCATGCAACATGGGTCCTGTAGATCAGGCAAGCTTTATAAGAAAATATTATGCATTCACGCAGTCAGGTCAAAAAGGAATGTAGCAGTGTACTGACTAAGTTGTAATCAACTGACAGAAGCACTGCCTGCTTTAGACTAGCAAGGCTCCACCTTCTATTCTATGACAGAAAGACACACATGCACTAGAAGGTGCAGGTCTGCATTACTGAACTGCAAAGTACATGTATATCTACTACAGTCCGTGCAAAAGAGTAGTGAAGAAATACTTTGCCCTGTTGTGCCTGTAATCCATGGTGCTGTCCCTGGTGCTGATTTAGAATTACTGTTTGTAGCCTTCCTGTAGTATTCCCTTGGCAAAATGTTCCTTAATATTTTAATAAAAATGTAGTTGTGTCTGTGTTGTTTTACCCCATCAGTCCAAGGCCAACAGTCCAATTTTTATAACTATAGAATTTAAATTAACCTGCACTGCATACAGTACAAGCTTGTGTAACTACTTGTAACGTATTGTATGAAACATAAATACCTGCTTAAATAAGCTCAGTCCGCTAGGACAGTTGGGTGTTGTCCATCAACAGCAAATCCCAGTACCACCAAAGTCATTAGTTAACTAATGACTGTAGCTAAAATGTACAGATCTATTATTTTGGTAAGATAATATCTTGTAGTGACAGATATAGCACATATTGAGCTGCTCAGCATTTATAGGAAACATTTCTAAGAAGAATAGCTGCTGCATTGCTGCAGCTAATTTGCATCTTAATAAATTAAAGTAAATCTTCATATTGTCAAAAAAATGTGTCACCAAAAGCATATTCTACTGTTTCACCCAAATGGTCTGTTATCTTTGGAATCCAAGAAATAACAGACCATAACTGCATCAATGATGAGTGAAGCCTGTGTCAGTGCCTATTGATAATCACTTTAGGTGTCAAAACTCTTGTCTTGCTTCAGTGCCAGAATCTGCAGTGTCTCTGCACTTATCAGGACTGCTAATGCAGTGATGCTCCAGGGCCAAAAAGCAGAGCAAAAACTGTCTATGGCAATCACCATGTATCTCATGCAGTTAGTAATGCTTGGTGCCTGATGGGAAAGTCCAGCCACTGATTTAATTTATGCAATCACGTTTTTCTTTTTTTTAATTTATGTAACATACACACATATATAACATGCATTTGCTTTGTCATGTCTTGTAGGATTTTGGATGTTTGATGATGAAGCTGTCTGTGCTTCATTTGCTCTTAATTTAGTCTCTTTGCTCTTTTTTTTTTTGTGCTGGAAATTTAGTGACTATATAATGGGGTAGGTGACAATGATCAGCCACTGCAAGGCTTATTTTCTTGTGTACAAGATGGTATATTAATAAGACATGAGTGTGAATGTGTCTTCTGTGATTCCGAACAATCTTCTCTTTGCGGGTCATTATTGCAGAGTTCAGGTTCTATCTGTACAGAGACAGGTGATAGCTGGAAATTGTGTGACATGCTCTTGGATAACACTGTCCATGTGTTCACATTATCTATATCATGACTCTGCTAAGTTGCTCTAGGCATGTAAAAAGACCTTATCCAGAGATCAAAGATCTAAGGATAAAAGGGTTTTGTATACTTTGCAGATGGTAAAGCTCTTGAGTTGTTGTGATATCGGGCTATATAAATAAAACTGATTTGACATGACTGGCCTTAATAAAACTGTGAGTCATCTGGGTCTATATCACAACACCTCTTTTCACCCCTCAGTTTAGTGACCAAACAGCTCTTTTTGTTTGCGTTTCAGTTTGTCAGAATTCATCCATTGCTTTCCTCAATAAACTATACAAGTCAGTGTCGGGCAAACAGAGCAGCTGTCAGAGGCAATCATCAGTCAGGAAAAGGGGTGATTTGAACACCATAAGTCCTGCAATCATTATTCTGTCATTTAAAAGAAAAATGCTACATAATGCATTTCTGTTTGGTGCTTTTTGGACATGAGTCAGATGTGAGACCCAGAGTGGAAAAGTCATTGAGCACATGTGAAGACAAGTGCATAACTGTTTTTGTAAACACATGACTGACACATGAGCAGTTTCTCCTAGAAAAGCATGATTTTACAATTCAAAATTACAAATACTCAGGCAAAGTAATTAAATCTTACATGACTGCTTAAATATAAACACAGTAAATAGCAGCACCTGTTTTCACTGTGAATTTGTTAGTCTTGCATTCACAAAAGTTTACAAACCATACTACAACATGAGTGTAATCTCCACCAGGTATTTACTGTACACATTTCCAATAGTGACACATTATTACTTGGCTCATACAATAGTGATTGCTTAAGGCAGTCACCCAAACACTGCAGTCCACCCACACGTGCACATCGTCAAACAACCATGTGTAACAAGGTTATTTTGCTATTTGAACAACCCTTACACTCTGTGTTGGATCTATACTCTCATGAATACTGTGTGTAGAAAATATTCATCAAATAACACAAAAAACAGCATCGTGTTGTGCTGACAACCAATCAGAGATTTGGAGATTCTGATAAAGGTTGGTTTAGAAAGACTTTATGTTAATGGATTTAGTTATTCTCACACAATGGATCCAGACACAGTGAGATCAGGATACGGTCAACCAGTCATCAAGCCTGTGTATAGTATATTCATCCAAATGGATTCCAAAGACTGAAAACATTCTGCATTAAAGGAAAGCTACCATTATAATCTGCAGTTAAAAATCCAAAAATTTGACTTCTAATGAAACATTATGCAACATTATACAGAATAACATTATACAGTACAACAGAGATTTTGGATTTAGCAAGACAAAAGTTTATGTCCTACTTTCTAAATTCTTCTCTGAAATTCACATTGTACTTTTCCTCCTTTTCTCTTTTTCTCTCCTTTTCTCTTTTCCCTCTTTTCCCTTTTCCATTATTTCCCCTTGTTCTCTCCATCGCTTTCTTCGTTCCTTTTAGTAAGTGCTTTGAAATGTAAACTGTGTGGCTGACAAATGGTGAGTCACAATGTGGGAAGATAAATCAGCCCATCTCTGCAATGCTGCCAAGAACCTATCTCTTTTTCCAACCTCTTTCTCTCCTCCTCTCCTTGCAGGAGTCTTTGCATTTACCCTTGTGTTCACACATGTACACCTACACCAATCGCCTGCTTACACTCGGAGGCGAGCATCCTTTTCTAAACAGCCTACAACACCTCTTCCAACCTCACACTTGCCTTTTCTCTTACTTCCACATACACTCAAGTGTATACACAATACATGTTACATGGAATTTGTGCACAGCCACACATGAATACACAGATCAGCATCGCTGAGCTCGTAACACTGTCTGCATGTTTCAGTCTCTATAAAGCTGCAGGCGGTATTACAGAAGAGATTAGAGTGCTGTTGTACTGAGACATGACTCATTCACCCCGAATATTTAGAACAACCAAAAACCAACTATCCTATTTAATGGGGGGAAACGGAGGGAAGGAAAAAACGTTTGAGGGAAAAGCAAGATAAGAGGGAAAGTGCCAATATGATCCAACATACTGATGGATGACAATATCTTAGATGCTAATTGTGATGAATATCAGTGCGGATGGTAATGACAGTGAGTACACTAGTCTAATTGCTCATTATTATCCAGATGGCCTTGCTGATACATCATGGGAGCTCATGACATTTTCTAGAACAAATTACATGCTGTTTAGACCCAAAATACCCAAAGTCAATCAAAACTAACATTTAAAGACTTTAAAACTCATACAAACAGTTCAGTTTACAAAGGAAAACGTGCATCAATGAAGCCACAAAGAAAAAAGGTTAGTCTGTAAGTTATATTAATGTGAAAGTTCTACTAACTGCATTAGTCTTCACAGTAAATACTTGCTTCTGAGATAAAGTGCTTCAGGTCTATAAGTATTTTTTGTAATTGTAATTTTGCATCAATACTTTCAGCTTTACCTCCAATTTTATGCATGCAGCCCCATTTTTAGAGGCTCACTTTGGTGTTATATAGAAGCAAAATCACAAACACTGTCTAACTGCCAGAATACTTATGGATCGAACTGTAGCATATGGTCGTTATTTGGTCTCATATTAAATCTTGCATTCTTCTTTCCCAAATAGCTTTACTTGTTTTGCTTTTGTTTGTTTACTTATTTCATTTAGAATCCACAAGAGCACTAATTAACAAGCACTAATTAACAGATGAAAATTTAATTCAGAAACCAGGAAGCAGACTGAAGAAAACACGGCCTGGTTTTATCTCAAATGTTTTTGCAAGTATATATATGTATATACTTGGTCACTGGGCTCGAGTGGAACGGGCACATAATAAAGCAGTTCACCAGCCATTTAGTTTAGACTTATTTCATTATTCACTTCTACTCTGCCTAAATCACACCTCTTTGCACTCTTGCTTCCCTTTAGATTATTCTCTGTTAGGCTTCTTTTCCACAACCTTTTTCACAGCCTGACCCTGCAGTATCTCTCTGAATTTGTTTTTCTCTAATCTTTCTTTTTATCATTCCTCTTCATCTTTCAGGGGGCAGAAAAATAGATAAAAGAGCCACCTACCGGCCCGAGCGTGAGATGAGGAAGCCAGGGGAAATAGCAGCATTTGCCTATCTACATTCTCCTCTGAAGTATGACTGGCATGAAAACGAGGTTTGGTACAAGATACAGAAATCCCCTTTTCAAAAGGCAGAGCATACATACATTTTTAAGTCAGAAACTGCTGATTGTAAAGAAGGCCAGCACAGGTACAATTTACACCTAATAGCTAATCATGAATCAATGTCTCCTGTGTTTTTAAGATAATCTGTTAAATATTTATTAAATTATTACTTGTGTTTTAGTTTGAACACAAACCCAAATAATTGTAAATGTGACCAGAAACAGACCAACTCTGGTGCCAGCTACAGATAATAGGTATCAATAAGAGAACCAACCAGTGTCATACTCATAATTTACAAAAGTTTAAAGTACCTCTTTGAAGCATATATATATATTTACTCAGTCAAATATGGTTTGGAGTTATTATGCATGTAATCAGCAGTCAAATCTGATGAAAACCACAGGATATTTAAGAGCTTTTTATCCCGTGGAATTTATACTTCTACGACCATCTTTGTGATTGCAGAATTATACCATGGAGTTCAACTCAGGATTCTTTGAGTGTCATCTCTCTATAATCAGCTTCTGATTATAATGTCTACTGACAGCTTCAACAGTCCCCGCCTACTGACTACAACAAGGAGAAGCTCCTCAAAATGAAAACCACCCCTTGTCTAAATGACCTCAAACTCAATACTTCACTAACTCGAGTCCTCAGCCTGGAAAGATTGAATTGGATGAGATGAATGGGTGGTCAACATGGGCAAAGAACAGACAGACATGCACAGATTCCTTCATTCATTTGAGATACAAAACCAAACTTGGTTTTTATTTTGCTTGTGTGTTAAACAGTAGTCACACGCAAAGAATTATCATAAGTTGGAGGTGTGTTTTTGGATGTCACCTTGTACAAAAACATTGTTTACATTTCCAAAAGTGTGTGGTATAATTTATTCATTTCTCCCACATCCCACATGCATCCCACTGATCTAACAACGCAGGTGAGGATACGTGGGTGCAGGCCAACCGTCCAGTACAACAGTACTGTGCGTGGTATCTCACTCCATGTCATTATAGTTTACAACTTGTACATGGTAACTGTATGTCAAGAACATACTGTAAAATATATTAGGCAGATGTTAAAGAGGTTGTTTTGGAACACTGCAATCCAAAATATCCTGTGAAACCTGCAGAAAAACAATGTCTTTACTGTCTTCAACAAAGAAATTTCATTAATCTTTCAGAAAGTGGTCATTGCATCCATGAAAGGCTCCATCCACTGCTGAAATCAATGAACTTTCTCTCCTTTCAGCTTTAGCCACTTTACTACCTTGTCCAATAGTGTCCATCACTCCCCTTGCAGCTGCATCATTTTCTCTTATTAGGTTTATCTCTTCCAGTGAGACCCCCACCACTACACACACACACACACACACACAGACACGCACACAAACGCAAACGCACGCACACACACAGACACAGTGAGGTGATTAGAAAAAACAAAATGTATCATCCTCTTCCACCTGCAGACAATTTACCCAGATCCCACAAACAAATACAGATATGTGACGGAGATGGAAAATTTGAAAGAGGAAAAAACCAACAAACAAAAACAACAAAAGTCTCTTTGTCTTCTCGAGCAGATGTCTAGACAAAACGCCTGGGCAGCTCAGGGGCGGACTGCTCTTGGCCCAGGCGATGAGGTGAGGAATCAAATTAACAAGGGAAGCAGCTGGCATCAGTAAAGCCCTTTGGCTAGGATCTGTTGTTTTGGTGATAGACAAAATGAATTAATGAGATATAATGTGCTGGGCTGCACTGTCTCACTTTGTGACATTGATGATGGTCACAGCACCTTTTCTGTGCAGGCCAAGGACATAGCATTAGTGTTTTATTCATTACAGCACTGACAGTCAACAGATCTACGTTATTGTCTTTTAAAAAATAAACCAAATGATGGTCTTTTGTTTTGGGCTATTAAATTATATCTTATTGTGTCTTCTGTTGTTATAGCGATATAAACACCAATCCAGGGTCCATGTACTAAATTACTGATCTGAGAGAGTACCATAGCAAAGCAGCTGGGGTTCAGTTGGGAATTTAGCTGTTACATTAGACAAATAACTTCTGCATTTGTGTTTCCTTTTATCTGATAAATGAAACAGATGGTCAAGTACATCTGGGCAGTCCACGTGAGACATTTATGTCATGGTATCCATGGCAACATCGCAAAGCCAGACTCAGCCCTCTTTTTGAATAGTACTTAAAGCCCCACCATCCTCTACACTGAACATCTCTTCCTTCTGACAACAAGATTTGGCCTTTACTTGACATGTCATTTATCTTTTTGATGCACAGCATTTATAAAATGGAGACAGACAAAACTGGTTGTGGAGATGAAGTAAACCTTTAGCTCTGAGCTCACTGCCACACCTGTTCTTAATACTGTGTAAAACATTCACCACAATTACATTTGTGGTCTCTTTTTAATTTCTTAGCCAATTTGTTTTGTTTTATGTTTGAAATACTCTATCCCCACATTTCTAGCAGACGAATCTCTGTCAGTCTTTACATCAGCTATGTGATTTGTATTTTACGGTTTAGTTACTGCAACTTATTTGTCATATTTTCATTTCAAACTACCACAGAAAAAGCAGCGTGTGTGTGCACAGTTCTATTGTTTTTGCCTGTCATCTTTAATGCACTGTCTCGGTATATGTGTGCCATTATCACTTGATACTACAGAGTATACAGCACCAACTGCTATTTAACCTTCCATGCGTAGAGTATTGTGACAAGATTTATGTACCCAGTTACTATATAGCTCCACATATTGGCCTTATGCTTTAGAATGTGGGGGGAAAGACACAGGCAGAAAGATACTGAAAAAATATAGACTCTCAAAGTCAGTAGAACTATCCAAATAATTCAGGGATGCACAATGCCTACTGGAAAACTATGATTGTGAAAATACTTACCACAGATTTTATTTATATTACAATTTACTGAATTATTGTTATACTTTTGACCATAATCAGTTTCTCTCCACAGTGTTTGAAAAGATAAACAGAAATATAATTTCTCATCTCTGCTGCAACACTGTGCTGCCCAGGATCCAGAACCTTTTTGTGCGCAGTGAAATTATGCAAACATTGCAGGGGAGTACAATTCGACCCCATGATGTGACAGAGCCAAATTTCAGACATTAAATGTGCTAATGTAAAGCTATTACGCTCATTTACAGCAATACGTAACTGAACGAAGTAAATATGCAAAA
>JAMQGT020002396.1:0-40082 GCA_024447675.2 Pterophyllum scalare
ACTTTAGTGTCACTGATCCATGGTGTTTTTTGTATCCACAAAGTAGGGACTAGTATTTTTTTTCTCATGTACACCACACTTACACCCGCATTGACTACTTTTTTACTTTCAAATCTTATTTCTTGCAGTTATGAAAGCATTACAATCTCTGATCATACCCCTCTTGTTCTTGAAATGACCTTTCTGGACACTGATGTGGTGAAAAAGCACTGGAAACTAGATCCTTTATTGCTGAGGGATGAAAAATTTGTTACATTAATTTTCTCCAATATTAAAACTTTTTTGAGTGAAAATAAAACGCAGTTTATGTCTAGCAAGACAATTTGGGAAGCCATGAAGGCCTTTCTGAGGGGAGAAATAATTTCATATGCATCATTTAAAAGAAAATCTGTTATACAGAGACAAAAGGATCTATCTCATCAAATATTGAGTATAGACAGACAATATGCACAATCACCATCGCCTTCATTATATAAGGAACGACTGAGGCTACAGACCGAATTTAATATCATTACTTGCCAGGTTGAAGGCTGTCTGATTAGGAATATGAGTGATTTCTATGAGCACGGTGAGAAAACTGGTAAAATCTTGGCCAATCAATTGCGTGGCCTGAGAGCCAAGCAAATAATACCTGGTGTAAAAATTTACAATGGGAAAATTTCATCAAATTCTAAAACAATCAATGATCATTTTAAAATGTTTTATTCAAGTCTGTACATGCCTGAATCTACTGCATGTCTGAGTGATACAGAGGCATTTTTTAGCTCTCTTAATATCCCTTCACTGTCTACAGACTTAGGACAAAATCTTAAAGCCCCTATCACCCAGGAAGAAATTAAAACAGCTAAATCATCCATGCAGTCTGGAAAATCGCCAGGACCTGATAGGTTCTCAGCAGATTTTTTTGACATTTTCAGGCGATCTTTCATCCTTTTTGCATTTAGTTTTTACTGATTAGCTGGAATCTGATGCTCTCCCTCCCACATGTTATCAGGTCTGCATCTCCCTGCTATTGACAAAGGACAAGGACCCATTGGACTGTGCATCTTACAGACCTATATCTCTATTAAACGCCGATGTCAAGATACTGGCTAAACTGGTGTCCCGTTGACTAGAAAATGTACTTCCTGCTATTATCTCTCTGGACCAGACTGGTTTTGTTAAAAATCGCCATTCTTTCCACAATATTAGATGTTTGTTTGACATCATTTACACATCTAACAACCATGTGGCAGAATGTCTGATTTCTATGGATGCTGAAAAGGGATTTGATAGAGTTAATTGGGATTATTTGTTTTTTACCCTGGAGAAATTTGGTTTTGGCCCTTTATTTTGATCATGCAAAAAAAAGTTATACAAGTGCCCTTTTGCTTCAGTGTTAACAAATGGTGAATATTCAGAATATTTTAGGCTGTATCGTGGAACAAGGCAGGGCTGTCCTTTAAGTCCCCTCTTTTATTTGCCTTAGCAATTGAGCCAGTTGCTATTGGGATCTGTAGCAGCGCAGAGATAGAGGGAATCTGTAGAGGCAAATTTGACCACAAGGTCTCGCTTTATGCTGACGATTTGCTTCTATATATTTCTCTGAACCGCTCAAGTCATTACCTGTAGTACTGCAGGTGTTGGATAATTTTGGAAAAGTGTCCAGGTATAAAATAAATCTAGATAAAAGCAAATTGTTTTGATTAACGATGAGGCAACAAAACTCAATTATGGTGGTTTCCCCCTTAGAACAGTGACTGAACAATTTAAATACCTTGGCATATGTGTCACTAGAAAATTTCAAAACTTACTCATAACTAATTTTCTTCCTTTACTTGATCAGTCAAAAGAACTCTTATCTCAATGTTCCCCATTGTTGCTGCCTCTTATGGGTAAAATTAACTCTGTGAAAATGATGCTGCTCCCTAAATTTCTGTACCTTTTCCAGTGCCTCCCTATTATGATTCCTAAATCATTCTTTAAATCTCTAGACTCATTAATTCTTGTTTTTATTTGGAATGGTAAACACCCCAGATTAAGGAAAGCCTTTCTCCAGAGGCCTAAACAGTCAGGTGGAATGGCCTTGCCTAACTTCCGGAAGTACTACTGGGCAGCTAACATCCGAGGACTGCTTTACTGGCAGTACTTTCATTTGGAGCCTTCACCTCCAGTCTGGGTGTCCATAGAGGCTCATGCTGGAGGTACTGGAACTTCTTTGTCTGCACTTCTAGGTTCACCTCTCCCTCTTACCTGCTCAGTTCCCCTTTGTGGCCCGGTGGTTAAACAGTCTCTTAAAATTTGGTCTCAATTCCGGAAAACACTTGGTCTCCAAGCCTTTTCACTTTTAAGCCCTATTGCAGATAATCACCTGTTTTCTTCATCAGCTGGCTTCCGAGTTTGGCATGAAAAAGGAAGAAATCTACTACTATTGTTTCTGAGTAGCCCCCCATCCTTTTATGTATTTATTTATTAGTTTCTCTGTATACTTAGTTATGGACAATATATTTTATCATCATAGAGTTATTTTAAATGGCTTTATTCATTTGTTGTCTTTTTTTCTTCTTTTTTTTTTTTTAACTTTGTGCAAATGTTATTTACCGTGCATTATTGTTTGTAGATTAAAATCTGTCAAAATTTGATTAATATACATGGTTTTGTACTGTATCTGTCAATATTTTTCCAATAATCAATAAAGAGACATTTGAAAGAAAAGATGTACTCCAACAGTTACATCAGAGAGCAGTATACTTTGGCATGCAGACTGGAGCAGCCAAGAATTGAACCACCAACCTTATAGGTGACCTGCTCTATCTCGTAAGCCACAGCCACGCCATACCTCTTCACGTGGTTATCCAAGGCTTTGAGTTGCTGTTTGGCAGTTTCTATGTCCTCAGGTATGTACTTCTTAGGCACCCCTCTCTCCATCACACTTTTCTGCAGCTCTAATAGGTGGAAGACATCCCTCTGTGCTGCCTTGATCTTATCCTCTAGTCTTCTTTTCTATGGAGGGTACTCCTTCTAGCTGTTCATCTTATAGCCAAGCATCTCAGGGATCACTGCGGCCATGATACAGATTAGCTGGTTGGTTTCAGTGATGGTCGTAGTGGGGATTGTGTGTAGCATTAATTCATATCTTCTAGTAGTGTTGCTCCTCATCATCCTGGATGAGACCAAGTCTATTAATGAGAATGGAATAATAGAAACTAAAATTGAAAATTGTGGCGGCGGGTGTTCATAGGTCGTAGTGGGCTGCTGGTGGCCTGGGCTTCCTGGGGCTTTTTTTTGCCCGCCTCTAGCTTCTGGTGGGCGGAGCTATGTCATTCTGCCCTCATTGGTAAGTACATTTCATGACAGAAAACGCTCTTGTAATCACAACACAAAATGGTTGGTTTGTGTAACCATTCTTCTGCTTCTTTTCTTTTTTTGCCCACACAATCTTAATTTTGCAAATTTTGACAGCATCTTTTATGTTTTATAAAGTGATGAGTTATTTGGTTTACTCACTGGTGCTTTTTTTTTTTCCTCTTTTCCCCTCTTTCTTTCTCCCCTTTCTTTTCCTTTCCTAAGCCTGTCAGGTCTGGTTTCGTAGATGTTAAATTGAACTCAGTGTCACACAATATGTTAAAAATAACACAAATAAACACAAATAAAATAAAGGAGACACTAACAAGAGGAGCCTATAGAGAACCTATAAAGCTCATCTTGAAATAGTAAATATGTTTGGCATAACAATGCATTCAGATCACTGTTCTGTTTGCAAGATCTGCCGGACATGACAGGCTTTAAAAAAAAAAAAAAAAAAAAGAAACTAAAATTGAAGACATTTTTGTTTCGTCATTAAAAGGAAAAAATGATAACTGAATCTGTATTGTGGGTTTACGAAACTAACTGAAAAGAACTGGAATGATAGATATAATCCCCTTTGTTATTGTGTTTGTATGTTTATTTAAAAGTCTTGTGGACTGATATGAAATCACTTTTTCCACTCTTGCAGTTTTTGCTGGAAGCGCCATAGGACACCTCACTCTGTGTGTGCACTGTCTGTTCACTGTGCCAGTCTGCAAATTAATGGCAGCAGTAAAAGTTGGGAGAAAGCGGCAGAGTCCCATATGGGATTTCTTTGCGTACGATATTGAGACAGATAGAAGCAACTGGATGATGGCAAAATCTGCAGAACACTTGTCAAGGGGAAAACCCCACCAACCTCAAAGTCCACCTGAGAAGCGCACAAGGCGACTAAAGAAACCCCTCTGGACCTACGCAGTAACCTACGACCAGTGATGTCAGTAACGCGTTTCTCTAATCGGACTACTTTTTTCGGTAACGAGTAATCTAACGCATCACTATTTGCAGTCCAGTAATCAGATTAAAGTAACTTATCCAAGTCACTGTGCGTTACTATTTTTGTTGTTTTCCTCAGTACAAAGATATATTTTTGCTTTCTTCTTGCGTCTCGGGGAGTGACGTCTGGCCAATGCGACAATTAACTCCCGTTTTCAGCATGAGGACAATAATAGCACACAGCAACACACATAAATAATGGAGGGAGGACTGGTGGAGGGCTGCAGTGATAGTTGACTTTGTGGAACTTTCTCCCATCTCCCTACTGCATCTCTGGAGCTCAGCCACAGTGATCTTTGGGTTCTTCTTTACCTCTCTCACCAAGGCTCTTCTCCCACCATTGCTCAGTTTGGTGGGATGGCCAGGTCTAGGAAGAGTTCTGGTCGTCCCAAACTTCTTCCATTTAAGGATTATGGAGGCCACTGTGCTCTCAGGAACCTTGAGTGCTGCAGAAATTCGTTCTGTAACCTTGGCCAGATCTGTGCTTTGCCACATTTCTGTCTCTGAGCTCCTTGGGCAGTTCCTTCGACCTCATGATTCTCATTTGCTCTGACATGCACTGTGAGCTGTGAGGTCTTATATAGACAGGTGTGTGCCTTTCCTAATCAAGTCCAATCAGTTTAATTAAACACAGCTGGACTCCAATGAAGGAGTAGAACCATCTCAAGGAGGATCAGAAGCAATGGACAGCATGGGAGTTAAATATGAGTGTCACAGCAAAGGGTCTGAATACTTATGACCATGTGATATTTCAGTTTTTCTTTTTTAATCAATTTGCAAAGATTTCTACATTTCTGTATTTTTCTGTCAAGATGGGGTGCTGAGTGTACATTAATGAGAAATAAAATGACCTTTTTTGATTTTAGCAAATGGCTGCAGTGAAACAAAAAGTGAAAAATTTAAAGGGGTCTGAATACTCATATGATTTCCAAGCAGAACCTCCTGTACCCACTGTATGTAGTAAAGGAAATGCTGCTCTTATGCTGCCTGTATTTAAATGGCTGTAAATGACTTGTTGACCTATAATCTGTGAAACATGTCAAACATATCTGTCATGAATGATATCAGGTCATTTTGAGCGAGAAACAGCATTTCTATCACAAGGTAGAAGCTGCAATCAGTTTTTTGCAAAGTGACTTAAATATATTTGTTTTTTTATAAAGGTGAAAACTGTCATTGACATTAAAAATGTCTTTTTAAACAGAAATCTGGCTCAGAAGGCTGCAGAAATCACAACAAATATAACATCACAGTTCTATAAAGATATTTGAAGTGACTGAAAAGATCTGGTTTGATTATAATGTAGGTACAATAACATAGACTCCAACGATTCTTGCAAACCAGTTTATTTCTTCATTTTATATATAAGCCCTTCATAAATCATGACTGCACTCTATTTACCAATATAAGCAAAGACATTACACATAAATGCACATAGAAACATCGGAATTACTTTATGACAGACGATCATTTTTTGGCGCAACACCGGCAGCTGTAGAAAGTGTTTCTGTTGGCTGGCACCTCAGGTAATACAGTGGGACACGACCACAAGGTAACAAGGCCACTTGGGTACATAGCCCCGACAAAGACCCAGCCCAGAAGACTAATAGTGAGTATCTAACCAAGCTAGCATCTCCAAGTAGCTCCTCCGGCTCCAACAGAGAACCAGCATCACGGCCATATAGCAAGATGAAAACCATAATGGACCGTTTTCCTAAAAAAAAATTAACTGCTGGCTAGTTAATACATAGGAACACCACAAGCAGGAGGATGCACTAATAAATGTGTTTATTGAGACTGGGATGACCACACAACAGTACGACACACACAAATACAACTTTGGTTCCTTCAAATGCTCAGAGTTCAGTTTTTTCTTGTTTATAATTAGTTTTTTAATGGTATAATTTGTTGAGGTCTTTTCACACAATACTTACTCTTGCACCTTGAATCTTGCACCTGACAAAGAAATTATGAAAACCTAAAACTAATACTAAAACTAATGAAACCTAAACTAAAACTGAGCATTAAACATAAAATAAAACGAGCAAAACCATTCTAAAAACGGATTAAAACTAATTGAATTAGAGAGAAAAAAGTTAAAACAAAATAAAACTTAACTATAATGTAAAATCCAAAATTGCTTTAACCCAGGATGAGACCCACCACTATCATGTCATCTGTGTACTTTATGATGTGATGTATACTGTACTTTGCACAATAGTTGTGGAACATCAGGGTGAAGAGTAGGGGCCTGATAACGCATCCCTGTGGAGAGCCTGTGCTCAGTGTGATTTCCTAGTGAGCCCAGTTTGTTGGTAAGATGTTGTGGGATTATAGTATCGAAGGCTGAACTAAAATCCACATACAGTGTCTGTACCAGTGCATTCCTGTTTTCCAGATATTCCAGGGTCAGATGTACAGCAGTGGATATAGCATCCTCAGTACATCAGTATTGAATTGCATACATAGTACAGACAAAGTGGTGATGGCTAACCAACCAGACATAGTAATGGTGGACAAGCAGAGGAAGAAGGCTCTAGTGACAGATGTAGCAATACCAAGCGACAGTAACTGTCCTGGTCCTGGGCCTTTCTGACCAGTGTTTTGTGTTTTTGTAACTGAAGCTATGTTGTTTAATTTCTCTAGTTGTGTTTCTTAGGTTTTTGTACTGCCTTAGTTTTAGTATGGGTTTGCAGGTTGTATTTTGATGTCTTACTTTAGTTATGAGTCATATTGTTATTGTTTAGTTATCTCTGGAGCTTGAAAAAAGGGTGACTGGACTTGTTTTTGTTTGTTGAAGATGTTTCACCTCTCATCTGAAAGGCTCCTTCAGTTCTCAAACCAAAAGCTGGGGAGACCCAGGTATTTAAACCCCAGTGGGGGTGTTCCTGGAGGTGGTTGTGACCCACTTTTGTTCATGTGCATAATCACATGTGCCAAGGCACGGAAGAAGGCGTGGGTCATTACAGCCAGTGGTTTTGGGTGAAACAAATTTGGAACGTTGCCCCATTCTACTGACCTATTGAGGTCACCTGAACAAAGGTATGAATAGAGACTAAGGCACCTGGGGAGGGAGCTCAGGACAGCATTGTAGACATTTAGTGACCTAATCCACCTCCTCAGTGATGGTTGTTCACAGTGGACATAGATGGCTTCTTTAAATTCTCTTTCAAACCATTTGTCTTCCCAGTGCGAAATGCATCCTTTAGATGTACAGTTGTACATCTGCATTTTATTTTGACAGTCCCTTGTCCCGTGTGCTTTGTGTTTAGTTTTGCTTCCTTTGTCTCGTAGTGCATTCTGTTCACCTGCTCTCCCCAGATGTTTCCACTTCCCCCATTATCCCTCTTTGTATATGTTACCTGCATTTTCCCTTGTTCCTTGTCGCGTCCTCATCGTTGGCTTTTCCCTGCTGTGTGCCCTTATGTATTCGAGTTTCATGTTTTGTGCTGCTGGCGTCCAACCAGCCCTGTTCATGTTCTACCCCTACCAATAAAGCTGAAGTGTAAGTTTAGCTCTTGCCTTGTGGGTCCTGCTTTGGGGTCCTCTGCATGCCGGCCACATCTACATGACAGCAACATCAAGCGGGAAGACGACAAGCTCAATAAATACCAAGGTCTGAGAGAAGAGCTAGACAGTATGTGAATGGTAAAGGCAACAGTGATCCCTGTGGTAACTGGAAGACTCGGGGCAGTGACCCCCAAACTGGGAAAGTGGCTCCAGCAGATTCCAGGAACAACATCCAAGATCTATGTCCAGAAGTGCACAGTCCTGGAAACAGTTAAGATACTCTGCAGGACCCTCAAGCTCCCAGGCCTCTTGCAGAGGACCCAAGCTTAGAGGAAGATAAAGACTACCCGCAGGGCAAGTGAGGGATTTTAGAGCAACTGGGTAGTGTAGTAGCAATATTACTGTATTAAAGGAGATGAAATGAAATATAGTTCCAAAGGGTGCTACCATATATTGCAAATATGACATCATCATCATATATGTTTTGTATTCAAACTTTTAGCCTTCTAATATTCATAACCAGCTCCTGGTGAATTATCTTTTTTTTCTATTTTTTTTTTTTTTACCTTGCTCTTGTTGCCTGCTCCTTGTATGCATTGATTTTTTTTTACTGACCACACTGAAAAAAGGAAACTTGCATCTGCTGGATCTATCTAACCATCTTTAGTTACTTTAACAGTATTGTTTCATGTACTGAAAGAAAATGCAATATTATTGTGTAGATGCCACATTATATGCAGAGTGTGTGTATGAACATGTTCAATTCATTTTGGAATAAAATGAGTCAGTCATTAACTTAAGTTCTTGCTCTGCCCCTTCTGTCGAGTTTGCATTTGTGGTGACTTGTGTGGACTTGGTGCAGCCAAGTGTCCCAGAATGCATTTTCAATGACAAAATGACCAGGCTAAACTCAAAACTAAATCAAACTGAGAATCTAAACAATAAGAAAACTAATAAACATAATCAAAGAAATAAAACTTAACCCAAAGATACAAAACACAGGATCATGACAACACGAGAGCCTTTTCACTGTGAACGGGAACATCGCAGCGGCATGTTGATGCTGTTCATAGAGATTGTGAAGACTGATGGCAAGCCTGCTCCAGAAATGACCAAATTATATATTTTAAAATGTTAATATTTTTTTGACTTTATTCTGTCTGTTGTAAGTGGTGGAAGTCTTCTGGAATAAAAATAAAATAATTTTAACATCGGACCTGTTTTTGCTCGTTAAGCAGCAGAGCATTACAAGCAACTTGCGGACTTGACAAGTATGAACTTAAGTCCCAAGGGGATTATTTTTCAGTTGGAACACTAGCGGACTTGATGACATCACAGCTCAGCTCCAGAGCATTACAGTGGATTTACATTACAGAACAGGTTTGTGGGGCTTTTTGTCCTTGCTATTGACAGTGTTGAACTGTTACGTTCTTTTTTTTTTTTTGTCATAACCTTTCAGGATGACATTGATACTGGCCGAGAGGGTATTTCTCTGCATTTTCCTGAATGAGGAGCCTAATGACCTTCTGCAGGAGTACATGGTAAGTGTGTGTAAACATGGGTGATATCCTAAGTTAAGAGCGTAATATTGAATGGTACTACTTGGACTCAGGGATAACCTAATTACATTTTTAGATTCGAGGACAAGATCACTGTGATGTAAAGTGGTATTTCGCAGTTAAGTGGAAGTTCTTTAGATTTGGCAGAAACCAGTTGGACTTATGGATAGACTGAATATGTTTATGAGGTCAAAGATCACCGATCATGCTTTTCAAGAATTCATGCACTCCTAACATTTTCAGACAATTGTGTAAAATGTGACATCCTGTGATAGCTGGGCTGCTTCAGGAGGTCATGGGGGGAACAACTTGCAGCTGTGCTGGCTGATTGGCCTCCAGTATTTAAGCTGCCAGCATCCGGGTTCTCTTTGGGGTTTTGTTTTCTTTTGATTGTTTCATAGCATGGATCCAGACACAGCACACACTACTGACTAACACAGTTTGGGTTACGTTACTTATGTTACTTTAAATAAATAATCTTATTTATCATCATGTGTGGCCTCCTCCAGTTTATCCTTCCCTTGAGCCGGGCTGTGACAAAAAATAATTCTTTCATCTTGTCACTACATAAATGAATCCACACTGATCTTCATTTGTAACTTGACTGGTTCACAAACAACTGCATGGTGCTGATTCAAGTTTTTATTTCTTAGTTTGCGAGGTAATAGTTGAAATAATAAAGTATAAAAATGCAATCTAGATGTGTTTTTTTAAAAAATTAATAAATACATTTTTCAATCATAGAAGAAACGACTGTTGGAATCTACATCTCGAGAGGAACTCCCAACAGTGACTATAATGATGTGGGAGTAGTCATCGAAGGCGTGGTGGTGCTTCCTGATCTCGAGAATGTGGCTCTTGCCTCTGCCATGTTGTTTTGACTTTGTTACACCTTGGATCTGAGCTATCCACCAAAACTTCACAACACCTTTGAAGGTTTTCAAAAAATAATAATGGAGTTACATGCAGCTCCTCTTTCAAGAAAGGCCCAAAGCTTGAAAAGTAAAATGCACCGGTGACTAGCAGTCAGTGTTTCTATAGGACTTTAAAAAAGATAAGTGTTGTGGTGCTATTCTCTCGCCACTATGTTAATATGACAGCAACAATTAGTCATTACAGTTAGTGTTTAGTGTTGACATGCAAAAAAATACACTGATGTTTTATGACATTTTCTTTTTCTTTTTTTTTAATCAGAAACATTATACGTTTAATTGTACATTTTGGTGCAATGTAGGCATCAACACACTGTTATAATGTAAAATGATAGGATGGTTTTCTGAGTCTAAATGTGCCATTTTGACTTCTTCCAAGTTATGGAATAAAAGGCTTTTTAGATAATGTCTGTTATATCATCATTTTAAATTGGGAGAAAATGTGTAATATAGATAATGATGCTGAAAAGGTAATCTACTCAATTCAAATTTAGAATCTGTTTTAATTTACATTAATGTGCATTTGGGAACAATATTTATTTATGTATATTTATTAAAATAGCAACATAAATATGAATATACAATTTCAACGTTAAATTTAAGTCATCAAATAGTGTTTGAATAAAAGAAATTGAGTTACGTTAAAGTAAAGTGATCAATTGCATTGGAGAGAAATGATTGCAGAGCTTAATTTACTTTATTCAAACAAATTACAATCATTTTGTAACAACACAAAATACTTTTGTTCAGTTAACATACTTAATATGTGTTAAATTAACATAATACAGGAGATTACTGCCAACACAAAAATATTGTGTGCAACCAATGTCCACTATTGAACTGAGTAAGTTTTTTCAGTGCACCTTTCATTGTGTGAAAGACTGTATTTCTCCCTTAGAGATAGGGTGAAAAGCATGGTCATTCGGGAGGGTCTCAGAGTATTGAAAAGAGGAAGTTGAGGTGGTTGGCATTTGACTAGGTTGCCACCTGGATGCCTCTGCAGTAACATGTTTTGGTCCAATTAGGAGGAATACCCCAGGGTGGGCCCAGAATGCAATGGAGAGATTATGGCTTTTAGCTGTCCTGGGAAGGTCTAATATATCACTAGAAGAGGTAGTTGGAGAGAGGGAAGTCTGGGCATCTCTGCTTAGTCTGCAACCCCTGCAGCCCAGACCTGGATAAGCAATGGGAAATGGATGGATGTGTGGTTATATGGATGCAGTGGCATTAAACAGTATGCCCCTTCCTGATCTCTTAGTTTTTGCATATTTGGCGCACTTAAATGTTTCAGCCAATCGAACAAATGTTAATATTAATAAAGCAAAGTAAATACAGTACCAGTCAAAAGTTTGGACCCAACTTTTGACTGGTACTGTATAAAATTCAGTTTTTAAATTTCATTTATTGAGGGGAAAAAAGGCAATCCAAACCCACTTGGCCATATGTGAAAAAAATAATTGCTCCTTAAACCACCCTTGGCAGCAGGAATTGCAATCAAGCATTTGGGATAACTGGCAATGAGTCTTTCACATTGCTGTGGAGGAATTTTGGCCCACTTTTCTCTGCAAAATTGTTTTAATTCAGCTACATTGGAGGGTTTTCAGGCATGAATGTCCTGTTTAAGGTCATGCCAAAGTGTCTCAATCTGATTTGAGTCTGGACTAGGCCACGCCAAAACCTTGAATTTGTTTTGTTAAGCCCTTCAGAGGTGGACTTACTGGTATGTTTTAAACCAGTGTCTTGCAGCATAACCTGAGTGATGGCTGGACAGTCTGATGTTCTTTTTATGAAACGCTGTGTTAGTTTTACACAAGATTCAACAGGACTCAGATCTTCCAGAAAGCTTTGTCTTGTCAATTCACAGAACATTTTCCTCAAAATTTTGAGGATCATCAAGATGTTATTTGGCAAATGTAAAGCGAGTTTTTGTATTCTGTTTGGCCAGCAGTGAATTTTGCCTTGGAACTTTTCCATGGATGACATTTTTGCACAGTCTCAGATCTAACATTTTTTTGGAAAAGAATTCCAAACGCAAAGTCAATTCAGCATGGTCTTACGTACCAATGTGATGAGACATTTTATATAGAATATGCTTTCTAAAATACACTGTTTGTGAAAGGAAATACACAAATCCAACAACCAGAAATTATAAACAGATTTGCAATGTTTTCCATGTAATATCATGATGAGAGATTGCCAGTGCAGTCATACACAAACAACTCATTGAGAAAACCCTTGCCCTGAGCAACAAACACAGCAGTTGGTCTCCAATATGTGAATGACAAATGAATATCACTCAGTGGGTCAGATGGTGTAGACACACTCCATGCACTGTGCTAATCAGGCCAACCTGCAGACCTCACATACCATCAGGACATTCTCTAGGGGGAAATTAGTACTTTCCACTTTGCTAAGTGAGTATGCTTTCTTCTCTGAGTGAACACATTGTTACATGCGTAATTTCCTTATGTAAACTGAATAGCAATGGGCTACCAATTATAAGTAAAACATTCACTTTTATGAAGTCACATTTAGTAATATGTTGTCAGAAGCAAG
The DNA here is from genome assembly GCA_024447675.2 of Pterophyllum scalare. Taxonomy (NCBI): domain Eukaryota; kingdom Metazoa; phylum Chordata; class Actinopteri; order Cichliformes; family Cichlidae; genus Pterophyllum; species Pterophyllum scalare. Next base: position 12,881 of record JAMQGT020002396.1, read on the forward strand.
CTAAAAGAATTTGCTAAGCTTCTCAGTATTGCACTCCCTGGCTCCTGGGTGGATGTCCTTGGTCTCTTGGATGTTTTGCTTGAATACAATTTTAAAGTTCACTTTGAATCATGTCTTTGGCCGTGTTTTAATAATGTGACAGGCAATGACCTAAACTTTTTAATTGGAAGGTCATGGCTTTGTGTCATGATGGCCAGGCAGACTGGACCCAAAGAGCAGAAATGGCAGTTCACACAACCAATGTTCATTCTGAACAAACACAAAATGAAAACAGGGACAACCAAAACAAGAGCTTTAGGAGTTAGTCTAGCAAACATGGAGAATCTGTGGGCAGGGTAAGCTGGTGGAGTGTTTCCAGGGTCTTGTGGGGAGCATGGGCTGGCAGGTGTTATCTGTGAGGCAGACTGATGGAGGCTGGAGAGGTGGTGGCTGAGAAACGGTGGCTCCGTGGGGCAGAGAAGGTCCATATTTCCAGTGACAGGTGCACCGTGAAAAGAAGCAAGCTGACAGACAGGAGAGGTTATTGTTACTGACAGGCAGGCAAGGATTTATGCACGAGGAAAAACAAGCAAGCTGTGTTACCACCATGGAGGTTATACAATCTGACGATGAACCACTGTCTCAGCCACTCCTAAATACTCGAAGCCCAGATTGGTTTAAGCAGCCACAGGTGTACTCCTTGGTCCGCAGTCACAGACTCCACCTGAAGGTGGAGACACAAGTGGCCTGCCCAACAAACCATCTGAAACAAAGCAGAAAACACACACAGCCCACCCTGATCTGTGACAGCTTTGTATGGAAAACGAGGCGCTGCAAGTGCTACTTTGGGCTTCAGTTGGCTCTACTCATTGCATCAGCCACAACAGAAGGTGTCTTGTTAACATTACTCTGTTGGTATGACAAAATTCAAGAGAACCAATTACAATAACTGGAGGAATATGGAATTATTTCATTTTAAAATAGAAAAAGCATTTCAAAAATAACCACATGCTAAACCTAGACAAACTGGAGGCAAAAAGGACCGGCAAACTGGATGAACAGCTTTTTGTCCATTATCATCCAATCTGAGCTGTTCTCATGCTGCAGTTGTATAATTAGCTACAAAATCAAATCCTTTAATGTGAAGTACTTGTGTCATTTATCTGTCTGTGTAGATTCTCAGTCATCCAGGTCATAGTAGTCTCTGGGGCTTGAAAAAAGGCAACTGGACTTCCTATTTTTTCTTGAAGACCAGTCGCCTTTTATCTGAAAGGCTTCTTCAGTTCTGAAACCAAATGGTGGAGAGACCCAGGTATTTAAACCCTGTGGGCATAGTCCCATGGTGGTGGTTATTACCCTGTATTGTTTATGTGCGTAAACACATGTGCCAAAGTGTGAAGGGAGGCGTGGGTCATTTCAATCAGTGGTTTCAGATGAAACCAATATAGGACTTCGCCCCATTGTTTCATGTGACCTATTGAGGTCACTGGAACAAAGGTGAGAATGGAGGTTAAGACGTCTGAGAAGTGAGCTTAGGACAGCACTGTAAGCGGGGGAAAGTTGGTGACGTAATCCACCTCCTCTGTTCAATGATGGTTGTTCACAGTGGACATAGATGGCTTCTTTTATTCCTCTTTCAAACCATCTGTCTTCCCTGTCCAAAATGTGAACATTGGCATCCTCAAAAGAGTGCCCTTTCTCCTTCAGATGCAGATATACAGCTGAGTCTTGTCCTGTCGAGGTGGCTCTTCTGTGATGTGCCATTCGTTTATGAAGTTTTTGCCTTAGAGTGTGACTTGGTTTGAAGTATGCTGGGATGTCATGCTTGGAGAAAATTCTCCTGAGTTTCTCTAACAAGTCTGCCACATAAGGGATGGTTCCTCTTGTCATTCTTATTCTCTCTAGTTTGTGTTTGACCTTCTGTCCTGTGCATATTGGCTGATTTGATGAAAGCCCAGTTGGGGTAACCACATGTTTTGAGGGCTTTCTTAATATGTGTGTGTGTTCCTTTTGTTTCCCTTCTGCCTTAGAGGGAACACTTCCCGCCGATGTAGTAGGGTAGAGTCCTGATCACCCCAAGTTTGTGTTCCAGAGGGTGGTGGGAGTCAAAGAGGAGATACTGGTCATTTATCATACATTTCTACCCTTCAGTTGCTGCTGAGAGAAGTAGCAAATTCTGAAGTGTTCTGAAATGTCTATACTCTGCTCAGAGTCAGCCAAATGCTGCAAAACTGACTGAACGGTGCATCACAGTGCAAATGGATATTGACCCAAAACAAAAAAATTATAGGAAATTCTTCAATGGCCAATGATCAGTCAACTGATCTCAACCCAATAGAGCATGCTTTTCAGTTACTGAAAACAAAACTGAAGTCAGAAAGGCCTATAAACAAGGAACAAAATGCTGCATATTTGATATCCAGGTGTTTTGGACTTCAGGTAGTCATTGACTGCAAAGCATTTTCAGACTGGTAAATGTCAATGACTTTGTTTCTCAGCTGCTTATTTAGATTGTGGAATGATGTGTTGCTTGTTAAGATCTTTTAGCCTACTTCACTTTGTCAGACAGGATCTATTTAAGTGGTTTCTTGATTCAACAGATCTAGCGGTAATCAGGGTGAGGCAAGTGAAATTAAACTCACCTTTCCAAAAAAATGTGGTTAATCACAGTTAATCCATGATTTAACAGGGGAGACAGGAAGGTCTGGATGGCTTTTTTTTAAAGAGTATTTTGAAATGGAGACCATGCCAGCTGGCATTATGAGCTTTGTTTATTTGAAAGATCTCATTCATTCACATATGGTCAGATAGTTTTGAAAAGCTTTTTACTCTTAATAAATGAAATTACCATTTAAAAACTGCATTTTATTTTTAATTGGGTTGTCTTTATCCATTCACCCATTTTGTTTCACTTATCCAGGGCTGGGTCGTGGGGGCAACAACCCAGACTCCTCCTCCCCAGACACCTCCTCCAGTTTATCCAGGGGAACACAGAGGCATTCTCAGGACAGCCAAGAAATATAATATTTCCAGAACACCTCACACATGAGGTACCCAGGACGCATCCTAGTCAGATGCCCAAACCACCTCAATTTGATCCTTTTAATGTGGAGGAGTGACAACTCTACTCTGAGCCCCTTTCGAATGACTGCACTCTTCACCCTATCTCTAAGGCCAGCCACAATTCGAAGGAAGCTCATTTCTGCTTCTATCTGCAATCTTATTCTTTCAATCAATACCCAAAGCTCGTGGCCATAGGTGAGGGTAGGGTTGTAGACTGACCAATAAATGGACAGCTTTGCTTTGATGCACAGCTCTCTCTTAACCACAATGGACTGGTGCAGCATTCGCATCACTTAAGCCACAGGCCCAATCCATCTGTCAATCTCCCGCTCCTTTTCCCCTTCACTCGTGAACAAGACCCTGAGATACTTAAACTCCTCCACTTTGGGCAGCAACTTGTCCCTCACCTGGAGTACACACTCTACCCCTTTCTGGCTGAGGACCATGGCCTCAGACTTAAAGATGCTTCTCATTCCTGCCACTTTACACTTGGGTGCGAAGCACTCCAGTGAGAGCTGGAAGGCACCACCTGATGAAGCAAAGAGGACCACATCATCCACAAAAAGCTGCTAATGCAGTGGCACGGCCCCAGATTGCCACGCCATTTTGCAGACCACCCTACAACAGCCTTAAGAATGAGGTAGTTAAAAAACTCTGAGGGGCCCTGCCACTAAGGAGTTGTTTAACTACCTCAATGACCTAACCCCCAGTGATGGGGGACTCTGCTTCCACTACAGAAGGTTTGTCATTGGGATTAAGGAGGTCCTCGAAGTATTCCTTCCACCGCCCGATTATATCCTTAGTTGAAGACAGCAGCGCCCCACCCACACTACACACCATGTGAGTAGAGCACAGCTTTCCCCTCCTGACTCGCCTGATGGTTTGCCAAAATCACTGTCAGGTCTGTAGCTGTGACAAGTGAGGCAGAGGACCCCAATGCAGGACTCATAAGGTGAGAAGCTGAATTTTACTTGAAGCTTTATTAGCAAAACTTAGCATGAACATAACATGACCTTGGAGCATAACATGAACATAACTATGAACTATGGAACATAGCATGATCTATGGACGTGGCATGGAACATAAAGCACACAGTGGGAAAAAAAAAAACGATGATGCGACAAAGACCAAGGAGAAATGCAGACAATAAATACACAAAGGATAACGAAGGAACAGGCAACAGGGGAGGGGCACAGCTGAACATAATTACACAGACAAGACAAGGGGAAGCAAAACTAAACACAAGCACACAGGGCAAAGGACTATCAAAATTAAACAGTAAGTAACACAACAAGGTACACGCAGACTTGACACATAGAGGGAACCTAAACATGACCAAAACAGAACCCTAAATACAACACTCAGTGAAACACTGGGAAGAGAAACAAAGCATGAGACAAGGGATAAGGACATGAGAAACAAAAACAGACACAGGAACACTATCCAAACAGGAGGACATGGGAACAAAAACATAACAGACTTGACACCGGAGGGATAACACAAACACCTGATCACAGACCACAGGAAAGACAACATGACGGAAACAGGAACTAAACACAAATAACTAACAGAAAACTTTGATAAACTAAAAAACAACTCAAAGAAACAAGGCACACTGGGCACACAGGTCCAGGATCATGACAATCACAGTCCCAAAGTCTTTTTCCAAGTTCCTCCCACAACCGAGATTTTGCTTCAGCTATAGCCCAAGCTGCATATTGGGCCTGCCAGTACCCATCAGGTGCCTCAGAAATCCCACAAGCAATCCAAACCTGATAGAACTCCTTCTTCAGCTTGACAGCTACCTTCACCTTCATCTGGTTAGGGGATTACCACCACAACAGGCATCAACCACCTTGCAGCCACAGCTCCGTGCAGCAGCCTCAATAATGGAGCTGTGGAACATGACCCATTCGGACTCAATGTCCTCAGTCTCCCTCAGAATGCTACTGAAGTTCTACTGGAGGTGGAGTTGAAGATCTTGTGGACTGGAGCCTCTGTTAAGTGTTCCCAGCACACCTTCACTATACGTTTAGGTGCGCCAGGTCTGTCCAGCATCCTCCCCTGCCACCTGATCCAACTCACCAGCAAGTGGAGAGAAGCTGACAGCTCAGCTCCTCTCTTCATCTGAGAAAAATCAATCATCGACCTGCGACTTAGGTTGTCCTGGTGAAACGTACAGTCAGTTAGCTGAGGTCACTGATGGTAACTCCAGACCGGAACAGAGTCCTCCCCCTCTCCAGCAGACTTGTTCCAGAGCCCAGGCCAAGCATTGAGGTAAGCATGACCAGTCTCAATTGCTGTCAGGGCCTCCATTTTTTGACACTCTGAACCCAACCCTTACGGCATGCCCGGCCTGGCCACCATGGAGTTATTGTTATTTAATATTAAAATTTCCTTGATGATATAAAGCATTGTGTGACAAATATGTGAAAAACTAAGAAATCAGAAGGTGCAAATGTAAGTGTAATGTATTAAAACAATCTTGTGATTGTTTTGTAATTGAAATCTGCACATCAATATTATTTAGATTATTTAAATTTAAATCAGCTCGTGCAATGAAGAAAAGCAAAATTCCAGATATTGTCTTATTGTCCAAATAACAGAACTGTAATGAAGAAAGTGACTTTTGTCAGTATTATTAGCATAATGTATACATATGCTATACGGTAATTTTAATTTATCACAAAATAAATGTACATTAATATATATGGTGATGCACAGAGCAGCAGAATATAGTTTTTTGAATGAACATAATGCCGGTTGACATTATAAGCTTTGTTTATTTGCAGGGTCTCATTCATTAATTTCACCTAACTTCATGTAAGGGTTATAAAGCTCTTCATGTTCACACTGTTATGGTTTGAATTCTACTTTGCATCTTAGTGTGGGTGAACATGTGCTCATCACTGGACGTAAATAAGTAAGCTACCTCAAAACAGGACCACAGTATTTAGAAAAACAAAAGCCACATCTTTGAGACCATACATAATTCAGGCTTTCTAATGCATCACTTAGAGCAGAATAATTAAACATGCAAAATTTTAATATTGGGAAGATTGTTTATGGATGAAGTTGTTTTGTGGGAAGTATGGGGTGCATGAAACAAATTTAGTAAGCTCATTATCAGTATTTCAAGCAAACAATAAAATACTTACGAAGCCATTTTTCACAATTCACTGAAGAAAATATTGCTATTCAAAGCCACAGAACTATATGATATTTTAGTTCACTTCAGCCATGTGTTTGAAGGGTTGACTTTCACCAGGTGACACGCTCTTTGTCTTTTTAGCCACTGTTATGCTGATAATCCTGACAATTCTTTTTCCGTTTGTTTTTTAAAAAGTGCTAAAATTAACATATTTCTGTGCAGCATTTTTTTTCTTTTGGGGAACAACAACAAAATGCACTAAATATTTAATGTAGGGGGAAAAAAGGCAAGAGGATGTGTACAGGTTGGCTCTCTCGTGACTTATATACTTTTACTTTTTGTAAATCACTCAATGTTTGTAGACCATGCCACCCAACATTACTAAAAAAAGTAGAAGAAATTGTTTTGTGAGTTAAACAAATCTTTCTGTCAAGAGGAGGAAGTGTAAAGACCAGTGAGGTGGTAAAACAAACAGCTCATCAGCAGAGGTCAGCTTATCAGATTTTGCTACATGACTGTGTATCACCCACTGGCTGAGAACTGAGCCAGGGAAATGAGGCTCAGCGATCAACCAACCCACTCCATTGATTAACAGCATTTTCTCATTCCTGGCCAAGAAACTAGTTTCCCCCCAACACGTGTCATTTGTTTGAGAAGAAACGAGGCCCAGTGCCATGTGTTTGTGTGCTTACGCTACATTCGCTCTGAGGAGTGTGTACACATCCAGCTGAGCCACTTTGCATTTAAAACTAGCAGCCAAATGTCTCTCACATGGAGAGGAGCTCAAAGAAAAAAAGGAAAAAAAAATTCTCAATTTGGATGCAAGAATCTCAGTGATCGTCTACTGGGCCAGATCTTTTCAATATATTGGTCCCCGTTGTACCCTAAAGTAAACCATTTTGTAAAACAACCCCCCATGCCTTTCCTCTAGCCATTAACCTCCCCCAACCCCCAACTCCCCCCATCACCTCCTCTTATCACACACATGCACATACAGTGCACTTATTTTGGTTCCCAGTGGGTGTGTGGGCTATTCAAATGTCCTGACTCAGAGATTTAAAATGTCATTTAAAACCCATTCACTGCTGTTAAGGCTTGTTTTATTTTTCCAGTATTAGCCTACAAGGTCAGTTTGCACCAACAGCTGATGAGCGATCAATATGAGATTTAAATTTAAAGAGCTGTGGCCCTGAGGGCGGTCAGTCACTTGTGCGTGGAGTTACCACAGGGTGGGGTGGGGTGGTCTAAGCACAGGGGCTCAACAGAGACCTATATTCTTCCACACACCCTCTACCTCCCACCTTCCACTCCACCTCCCCAAGCTTGGTTAACTCTCAAGACCATGATTAATTCATGGTGGATTATAGTCTGGAGGCAGGGAAGAAAACTGGGAATGCATACGGTCCTGACTGCACAGGCTGGGGTTAGAGAGATAAAGGTTCCCCCAGATTCACACCACAAACCCATGTCTGACTCGCTTTCCCGTGAGTTTGAATAATTTTTTCCAACCTTCCTGCAAAAACATCATGCCTCAGTGTTTGGACTTCTTGATTATTATTGCAGGTATGTTCACTGAAATAAGTCAGGAGAAGTCCTTCCCAGCCACCAGACCACACTGTAAGAACAGAAACCTGGAGGGAATAATAATATCTGAGTGAGCTAATAAAAGCATAACAAGCAGAAGAGCTACGGCCACAGCAATTTCATCATTGTCCTTCACAGTAGCACAGCTAACTGCTTATGATTAGTTGACGACCTCGAATAACTGAATGGAAGAATGTGAGGCTGGAGCCTAAACAGCTGGAAGAAGAAACTGTACAGCGTGAGCAGTGAATACACTCCCCCTTGTGTTGGCTGCAGCAAACTGGTCCACTAAATGCCTCCATAGCTGGAAGAAAAAGTGAAATCAGCAAAAAAGTTGTTTGTTGTTCTAACCGTTACACTGTTTGTCTGTGAGTTCAGGCTCTGCTGCAACACTGCAGCAGAGCCAAAGAGAAAACCTGACAATGACAGGTTAAGATTATCATCGCAAATCATGCACTCCAAAGCAGGACTCTGGAGCGTGTTTCTTTAACTTTTCTCGTTTAGAGTTCGCTTTTTTTTTTTTGTTTCTTTGCATGTCTTTTCATCACTTTCCACAAAACGCCATTTTAATTTTGCTCATCATTTTTAAATCCCATTAATCAGAATTAACAAATGTTTATCTCTCACCGTGCCTGCCAATTATTTCAGAGTCCAAGAAAATGGACAAAAAAACTTTCATCCTAAAAGAGTGCCACTTATCTGTAATGCCCCTTACAAAAAGCCCTGTGATGTACAGCTGTGCTGATACTTCGTGATATGTGATGTGGTATACTTTAAGACAGCTGTTCCCCCAAAAAATATTTTGAAGAAAATCACATATATTTTCTAGTTTATTAGAAACACATTTTGTCAACATGTTGTATTTATACAGTGAATGGTCTAATATGCACTGGAGGTCACATAAGCTTAGGTTTATTGGAACAATAAAAGACATACCATGAAGGCTTGATATTCAAAGAAATGTAGCAGCTGCTAGCTGCATATTTGACCATCAGTCTTTAATAGTTTGGATTTTTCTTTAAAGACACAAAAATAAAACCTAAGTATGTTATATTAACAGTTTTTTAATGTATTGTCAGCAGACTAAAAAAATTAAGAATTCAATTACTCCTTTTAACACTTACATTTTGTCTCAACACATTCTGTGATGATGGTGCAAAGCACTTTAACAATATTTGTGCTATTTTTTTTTTATTTGTCAAATGTCTACTTGTGTTTTTATTATTTTTTAACCTTTTTTGTAAACAACATCTTGTACAAACTAGCACAGTGAACCACAACCCCAGCAAATGTGTTTTTATCTCCATACAATATAAATGAAATCAATACAAAAGTTTGGTTGGTTGCTTGGAACATTTTTGTATGGATTGAGAGGTTCTAAAATGTGGTTTTTCGAGACTTCTGGACTCCTGAATTGAATAGATTACGTAAACAGTTGACTCTTCTAAGTCCTATTTAGAACCCCGGTAGAAGATTTTTAGAAGGTAGACTTCATCTCACCACTTCAAGTTCACTTCCATTTTGAATAAAGGGCTTGCAATCCATAGAGAGTTTTTACTGGTTTGCCTTTTGAAGGCAGCCTTCTTCAGATTTGGTTGAAATTCGGAAAGCAAAAGAAAGAAAGAGTCCGGGTGGAGGAGGAAACTGTCCTTTGGCCTCCAGAAACATATTGTGAAAAAGGTTAAGTGTCAATATGGCAGAGCCTTGACAGGCAAGAGGTTTGAGGAGCTTCTGAATAAATACAAGGGACACATCTAGTTCCTCACACATAGTCTGAATGCCACTCAGCCTTCCCACTGTGCCAGGTCAGCACACAACCAAGCCTTGGCCCCTTTACTCTCTCTCTGTAAAGCTATTGAAGTCTTTGACAGTAGCTAAGGATGTTTTCGTGTTTAGCACATACTACAAAAGATTTTGAAAAGGGTTTTTTTTGTTTGTTTTTTGTGTTAGGGGGATTGGTCTCTATGCCAGGCCACTGACAGGAATCAAAAGGGATGACAGGGTGTCCCAGTCCAGTTTTTGGGTGCAGGCTGGGTGGTGGTGTGAATTGAAAGAAGCAATTAAAACACCCAAACACAATACTGCAGACAGTGTTTTTGAGCATAATTTTTATGCTGAATATGCTTTCCTTTCAAAAAGAACAGCAAACGGGAAAATAAATAAATAAATATCAAATCACCAAAAGAAGAAAGAAGGAAAAAGAACGTTTATGGTACTGCCCTAATCCAGTCACTATGCATGTTCTGGACGCCATCCCCCAACACTTCCAAATCTTATGACCCTTCATTACTGAATCTCTGGCCAGTAAAGTTCATTCCCTCAAAAAGCTACCACACAGTGCCCTCATTCATTTCTGAGGGTGGGTGAGAAAGATGGTTATTGTATCCGCTCCCGTTCAGTGACAGTGAGGTAAAGGGAGGACTAGGGCCAAACACCTCTGAGGAGATGCTGTGCAGGGGCCCTGGGATGCCAGGCTCTGGGCTGGGAGAGTCCCCTGGGTGGTGGGACATGATATCGGAGAAGCGTTGCACCTCACTGGAGGGGTGGTGCCCTGGGAGAGGATGGTCCATACCTCCAAGGGGGTTGCCTGTGGGGCCTGAGGATGGCACAAAGGGGAGATCAACCGGAGTCTGGGCCTGCGATGATGGTGGCCCCTGAGGGAAAAAGTCATAGTTCCCTGCTGGACCATAGTACTCACTTTGATAATCTGCAGATGCGAGAGAAGTGGGGAAAAAAAATCCTGGGATGTTGAGGAATTCATTGAATATATACATAGCATGATTTGTATTAGAGAAAGAGAGAACTTCTCTGTGCTACATTAGTCACAGAGCACATTACACTTAAATCAAAACTGCAATTGGGTGGGGAGAACAACGTGGCCACAAAATTAATTAAAATGGGGGCAATTTCATCAGTGATTCTACCTACTGAGACCAATTTTTTCAGCTCAGCAGAATATTATTAGACTTTTTGCTTCAGCAGCAACGACAAAGGCCTGAACACAAATGAAATTCTTTGAAAATTAAGAGATATTTCAAAGAATTTGAAAAAATAATGCAGGGTTAGTATGAAATCACTTAGATGAGAACTAAGTTCACTTGAAGTAATCTCCATTCTTAGCCTGTTTTAAAAGCATATGGATGAGATGACCCAAACTAAAAAATATATAGCCTCGGAATTGGCCTTAAAAAAAAACAACAACATAGTAATGGTTGTTCAAAATAACAGTAAGAAAGAAAACTACAGCATTGTTGCTACTTGTTTATAGATATTATTTTTTAATATTAATCAATCATTTAACATTTAATGTTTTGTGAAAACTGAAAACGACTAAAAGTGAATAGACACATCCAGTGAGTAGATATGCTATCGACTCACTGGATGTGGCAATGTCTTTAAATAGTCACATTGACCTGAATAAATCGGCTTTATTTCCCCGGGAACAGGATAACACAAAAGATAAAGAAAATAGAAAAGAAATGACGAAAAATGAGTTGTTGTTTTTTGTTTCTTTTATAAATATGGCACACAATTTTTAGCTAATCGATTATGTGTGAGAGTCACCTCAAAAATGTAACATGTATCAAAGGAGGAAAACGATGACACATTAATTAAGCATACCTCCATAGTAGGTGAAGGGTCCGTTGGGGATGAGCTCGCCCGGCTCCAGCCGGTCACCCAGCGCCCTCATTCTCCTCGGGCTCCGGAAAACGCGTGCCTGCGGGCGCCCAGTGCACTTAGCTGCTTCATGCGCCTCTCTTTCGAACGTCGGTTCTGGAACCAGACCTGAACAAACACGCAGACACACACACACACACACACAAATGCGTGTATCACGTCATGTGGCTCGGCAAACAAGCAGTAGACTGCTGACGCCATTTTGATTGCACGTCAATATTCCGTGGCGGAAGATTAGAGGAGAAACAGAAATGGAGATTGGGAGGTAGAGCTGCTGCGCTATGAATAAATATCTAAACAAACAAATTTTTGTTTGTTTTCCCTGAATATGCAAACAGATTTCAGTATTTAAATGTATCCTCATTCAAAAGAAAGTGTAATTAGGTATCCTGTTTACCTTGGCACCTACACCGCTGGCTGCTTATTAGAGTCAGTACCCGCGCTGTGTGTTATGTGACGTGCGTGTTGAGCCAGTGTGTTAAATTCTCAGGGCTCTGCGGCGAAGAGGACTGCGTCCAATTATCGTTAAAGGAGCGACAGTCCCATCTAACCTCGCTAATGATCTTTTAACCCTCCATTTACTCCGACTGAAGGCTACAGCAGCGGGGGTTTAAAATCTCCAATTAATACTTAATAGGCGGGCTGTTACCGATATATTACCGGACTCTTGGAGGTTATCATTTCCTAATCTATAGGCCGGCTTTCTTTAATTATGCTTTTCCCTTTCCCCGCTCAAGCACACACATATTAGATAGCCCTACCTCTCCACCTTCACTTTTTCACTAGTAATCTGTTAAACCTTTTTGAAACAAACAAACAAACAAACAAAAAGGTGTGTTAGTAAAACGCACAAAATTTCTACTTTCTATTAAATTTAGAGGTACTCCTGTGATTTTGATGCGTGGATATAATTTACAGTGATAGCTTATTTAATACACAAATACTAGGTCTATTTTGAATATAACCCCAAATGCAAATTATTATTATTATTATTATTATTATTATTATTATTATTATTATTATTATTATTATTATTATTATTATTATTATTATGTCCAATCGATTGCCTGTGCTTCTTGTTGTTTAACTTATTTGGGAGGACACAATCTGAAGACCCCTGAAACAGATTTCTGCCTTTCCACTTCGCTAAAAATGCTCACAGCATGGCTAAATGTGGTCGCAAAACGTGATGCCAGCGCTGTGCCAGGACTCCCAGTGCTCACAGCGCTCACAGCAGTTCGGCGCCAGTTGGCGACTTTGCCCTGTAGTGTACGCCAAAAAAAAAAAAAAAAAAAAAATTGCCCATATAAATTACCCGTTTCCAAATCAACCTCGTCCATCGGCTGGTCTTTGGGTTAATGAATTCGATGTGACCGCGCAGTTTGAAGGGAAGAGGCCTCGTTTAAAGAGGAGTGAATGATATGAGAGGGAAAGCTTGGGGAGGTGGAGTCTCCCTGATGGGATGAGGGCCTGCTCGGTCATGGCAATCTGGCAGCATGGTTGGGACATTTTTCCATAAAATATAAGCTGTTACATCACACCTTTTAATGGGTGCGTAACACCCCATAAAACGGAAAAAGGCGCGAGCCCACCTCCTCAACCCCTGGGTGTTCCCTGAATCCATTTCCATAATATTTCAGAGCATCTCAGCGCACGATTTAGATGATTTACTACTGAATCATGTTTAAATCAGTAGGGACCATGAAACTTATGATACTATAAATGCAACAAAGATTTTATTACGAGGCCACATGGACCATAGATTCAGAAACACTCATTTGATAAAATAATGGTCTACTGAATATCTATTTATTTGGTGGTGAATGAATAAATTCCTGATGAAGCTGAAGCCCAGCAGCCCTCACCTCCTGTTTGGCTGCAGCTGTTTCTTTACCTGGATGACCCTCATGTTGAGGCCGGTCTCCTGGGCCAGCTGCTCCCTGATGTGTCTGGTGGGTTTAGGGGTGGCGGCGAACGCCGCTTTCAGTGTCTCTAGCTGCTTGGCCTTGATGGTAGTCCGTGGACCACGCCGCTTCCCGCCCAGGTTCTGGTCGTCGTTCTCGTTGTTAACAGTCTCCTTGTCGGACAGGGTGGCTATCTCTGTGTCCTTTAGGACCACGTCATCCTGTAGCTGGTCTTGAGAGTCCGGTGATAAACTCGGGTCGCTGCATGCCGTTACTGCAGAAATGACATCTGAATATTAGAATAAGGAGAACTACTCTGCAAGCAAAAGGGTTACAGCAGCAAATTGATGCGATCTATTCTCTAAAAGGGCATTTATCACGGTGGACTATCAGCAGCGACGAAGTGAAAAGAAATACCATCACTAATGACTCCAACTGATATATTCTGAATGCGTTTTATAGTTTCAAACGATAATTAGCGATATGTTGTGGTGTTGTTTAGTGTTCAGAATAATCTAGGCCTTATTTATAACATACAGGAATTTATTTTACAAAAAATAAAACAACCAGCAGCTTACCAATAACATACAAACAGTTGTGCTTATGTTTGCAAGTAAAAAGTGCAAACATTCCTAATTTAAAAAAAAAATCCTACATGACAGATTATGGAAAAAATAACATTCAGCGCATTTACATAACAGGCCAAAAGAAACATGATCCTGAACTGAAAGGAAATGTTTACGCCTTTCTAAACCGAACCATCGTGCGCTGTGTTTTTGTTGAGATCTCCTCTAAGTACCGCCTTAGTTCTAGTCATGGGAATGATGAAGCCACTGTGAAGCTGAAAACATCACATCCATCACAATTTATCCCGTCCTGCACACGCACAACCACAAAGCTACAAGCGAACATACTTGCAGGACTGCCTGCATACCTGAGAGGAGGTTGGTGTCTTTCACATTGGTGTTGCTTAGGTAATCGTCTTTGCAAACGAATTTGTTCTCGTCTATGATGTAGAGCTCTTCGCCGGTGGAGAGCTGCTTGTTGCACATCATGCAGGTGAAGCAGTTTAGGTGAAATACTTTGCTCCGGGCTCTCCGGACCAGGTCATTAGGAGAGATGCCCTGCGAACAACCGCCGCACTTGGTGCCGAACCGCCTACGAAAGAGAAATCAGCTGCTGTTACTTCTGTTATCAAGGATTCTTTGAAACACACACACATATATAGATATAGATATATTGCTTTCAAGACAGTAATATAAACATTCAGCAAGGGCAAACGGAAATTGGTGGGGCGAGCTTATATGACAGAGGCACAAACATTTGAAAATGGCTGGATCCAGCCTCGGACATAGTTGTGTCTTTAAAAAAAATGACAAATCATATCATATATATCGTTTAATGGTATACATATTTCATTATTTATCCATCCCATTAGACATAAACTTAATTTAAGGACTCAAATTGTGCAATAAATATTCCTAAATATGACATTTTAATTTCATCATTATTTTAACTGATAAAAATAAGACTCATACACAGACAGTTTTTCATTTTGGGAGATTTCTGTAACTCATATAATAATAATAATAATAATAATAATAATAATAATAATAATAATAATAATAATAATAATAATAATAATAATAAAAATTTTGCCATCATTTTACTTTTAATCCTTTCGTAAAAGAAAATTATGGCCTGTAGCTATGCCTTTTTTTAATATTAAAAACAAACAAACAAACAAACAAACAACAAACGAACGAACAAACAAACATGAGCCACACTCTTAATTAACCTTTGTACAACTGTGTGGCTATATTTACAAAAAAAATCATTTTTAAAATGTTTGCCTGCATTTTACATATTTTTGTGTTCCTCTGCAAACCAGTATATTAAACGCTGATTTTCAGCGAAGGAATCGCTATGTGGTGTCTTTAAAAAGTAGGTTGGTTTTGGACTCAGCCATGTTAAACAATGTGTATGCTGAGTGGTGTGCAGTGCTTGTTGACTGCACGTCTGGGATTGTATCGTCTGCGGACTTGATCGCTTCAACTAGTTTACTATTCAAATCTACTTCTCATGTCCTCCTCAGCCGGACTGAGCAAACACACCGGGCAGCAACTTCTCTGGCGCCGGTTTGATGTTCTACGCTCCCACGACTGTCAACAAGCTGTTAAAAAAACCAAAAAACAAACAAACTCCAAGTGTGATTTCCTCGATTGTCTGAGAAACCCTCTCCCACCCTCCCCCTGCTGAGAGTGAGCGCACACGCGTTTAATGCTGCTGCTCCTCTTTTGTTGCTGTTTCGCGTAAAATATCCAACATTAACAAGCTTTCAGTTACTTACTGCTGATCACAGCACGGAGCGGAGCGGTTTATTCGTTTATTTAGAGAAAAGAAAAAATAGACTTTACCTTCGTTGCATCGTTGTTTGTGTTTATTTTTTTAGGTTTCTTGAATTGTAATCCATAGCGTTTGAACTGTAAAAGTCGTCTATTATTAAGAAATGTTTTTAACTTTTTGTGGTAACCTACAATTAATGGACTAATTTAAAAATTGTAAATGTGTTTCCACTGGATTTGCAGCAGTCGGGAAGTGTTCGTAGTTTCATTTAATGTTGCTTTGCCCGTGTTTCCCTGCTGCTTCTTTGTGCGTCTTTACAGAAGAAAAGTACAAGAGCAGAGGAGTACAAACAGAAACACTACTTTTTCAAGGGGTTTCTGCCACCTTCATCAAGCTTACCTAAAGAAATCATTTTTGCAGTACAGTCTTCCTTCTCGAGAAAAACATTTCTCTGTCAAATTGCATTTACACTCGCAGCACTGCACGCACTTGACGTGCCAGGCTCTGTCCAGCACGTTGAGCAGAAAGCGGTCCAGGATAGGCCTCTCACAGCCGGCGCAATGGACCATGGCTTTGGCTGGGCTACAACCCCCCACAAACGAAGCAAACACACAAACAAAATCAACAGCACAGACCGAGCATTGACCGGGTATCTGTTTTCTCCCTCCCCGATTCGCCTCGAGCTCCTGGGTCAAACGTGCCAGAAGCCAGTCGATCAGGTGTTACAACAGATTTCTCCTTGCATGCGTAAAAGGATTCAGCGTCCAGTAAGGATAGAACCAGGAAGGGATGACGACTGCGTCTTATTTAGAGGAAAAGCCAAAAGGGTAATAATAAAAAAAAAATTAAAAAAAAAAATCAGTCCTTTTATGGATCCGTGGCAAGATTCAACCAGGATTTCAGCACAGGAAGCTGCGGATCGGCTCAGGCGAGAGGAGCGGAGCCGGTTTGGTTGTCCCGGTGACGCATCGACCAAGCAGAAGAGTGTCGCGTGTCAGCTAGTGCTGACAGAGGCTTCTAATAAAATGCTTTTTGGGCAGAGCTGTCACACAAGAACACATACACGCCTGCAAATAATTCAGAGAACTTTAACATGGCAGCTTATCCACTGTTCAAAACCCAGCGAGAAACAAAATCACACACCCAAAAGACGAAAAAAAAGAGTGTTTCCCCCTTCCGCTCTATTGGATGATCCTGGATGTTTGGCTTGTGACGGGATGCTGGGGCTCGCCGGCCGCTCCGGGTTGTAGTCAGTGTGCTGGGATGCCTATCGGTCTCCAGTACCGTGCGTGTGCAAAGATGCGCTGGGTCTCCAGTACACTGTCTTGATCCTAAAGCTCCAACCCAGCCTTATTTCCAGCCTCCTGACGTCAGGCCGCGGCCAGGCCAATCAGCGCCGTGCCATGGAAGCAACCATCAAGCCGCCCCATCATAACCCAGCGAGGGCTCTGCCTGCTATTTATGCCACACACTCAAGATACCAGTTGTCAAGAGTTTCCCTGCAAACTGTCATATGTTAGTGAATGTGTTTGGAGGAAGGAGCCACAGCGGAGGGCGAGCGACATGGAGGGAGAGACACCACGTTTCAGCTGCTGAACAAATTGTCTTCTGGGCATGAGGAGAGACATGAAGCAGGAACCTGAGCAGGTAGACACTACACAGTGGCGTCTTCAGAATAAAGAGACTGGTGGCGCATATTGCATTGGCGGTGGTTCCCTTGTCCGTTCCTGTAAGTTGCTTTGCGCCAGAAAATGATGCACAAATCAAATATGCTTGTTTTTATTATTTAAGAATAACCGGAGACTTTATCCTTACAAAACTAGCTGTATGTTAAAATCTTAGCTGCCTACCTTGCAACTGAACGCACCACGTTTTCGGTAAATGTTTGATTACACAGCGGGAAGCCGCATACTGCTGAGATGTTATTAAGCGATGACTAGGTTCAGGAGATGTGACGCTCGCCTGTCCTTGGCACTAGTGCGCGCGCGCGCACACACAGACACACAGACACACACCAGCCGCTTTCTCTTTGGTGTGAGTGAGAGGAAGCGTGGAAGTGAAAGACGGAGAGGCTCTAAAGTTGACAGCTTGCTCTCTTAGCCAGTCAGGAGCTCGGGACCCAGACATCTCGGACGATTCATTAGGGAGGCTCAATCCACTTCAAGTCCGCCTAAGTAAATAACACTATGAGCCTAACAGCCCGCTGGATTATTAACCATCCTCCCCGTCTTTTGTTTATTGTTGATGATTTATGTGCTTGAAGGCTTTAACACTTGTAAGATTTTTGTTGTTCGGTTCAATTAGCTTGTCTATTTTGGGGTGGGGGATGGTTGTTGAATTAATTAATTTCGTCCCCCTATCTAACCAATATTTGCATTTGAAAGTAGTTTGGAGTAATTAATCACAGAATGTTGTGTTGTGGCCTGTAACAATAATTTAATAAATGCAATTGCAGGAAGAAAATGACGTCTTCGTTGTAAAACCAAAATGGTCTTAAAGTAAGTGACCGCTTAAAAGAAGAAAAGACGACCCAGGGACACCATTTATTCTGCAGCAATAGCCCGCCAGTACCTTTTACATATGGGCTGTTTCTCATGTAAAACACCCGTCCGTCCACGTCCAGCTGCTTCCCTCCCGGCGTCTGGGGAGGGCCCCCCCTCAACAGGACATGTGTTACTGGCTTGAAGGAAGAGATAAGGCCTGGAAATACGCGCGCACACAGCATCTCTTTTCTCTGCTCGTTTTTGCGCTTTTGTTTCATTTCTTTTCCTTTGCGTTTGTCTCGTTTCAGGCTTCCCCGCACTTTCTGCGTTGTTGAGAAGTATCTTACATTTTCTGTTTCTATCAGGGAGGACAGGGAGAGGCAGAGAGGTCGCTAAGCTCCCTGACAACTGAGCGCTCCCTTCTCCAAAACCAACGAACGGAAGTGCTGATAGTCCTTTTGGACTATAAAACTGAATTCATTCCTTTATTCCAGCTAAAATAAAAAAAAAAGCAGAAAAATCCAACCATAACCCCAGAAATCTCGCAGTCTGCAGGCCCTGCACGCGCGATCGCGGCACTAACTTGTATCATGTAAACAACAAAAGTTGTTATTTCCATGTGTTGAAGATGCTTTGATAGCCTGTCAGTGGGGATAATCTCTGCCTGATTTAGAATAAACCGGGGGGGGGGGGGCAGCAGCTCATGGAGGCAGATTAATCCACGAATAGAAGGAAATCAAAACATAGGCTATAGGCTTAAAAATATCTCAACTCCCCTACGGGCAAAGACACTATTAAATGAAAAAATGGTTTTAACCTTACCACTGTAATCCTTTACTAGCAATAGATTTTTATTTTCACCCATATTTTCATTCACATGCAGGCACAAGTTGTAAATTGGAATTTCTCAGACAGCCGCTGTGCTCAAGTTGAAGAAAACACCCCCCCCGACCCGTTTTAAGTATTTGCCAACAGCACGTCTATTAAGAGAATGAAAATCAAATACCCAAATTAATCAGTATTTTAACTTTAATTGGTTCCCACTAAGAATAGGTTTATTTTGCTCACCTTTAACAATTTCCTTTCTCTAAATTCTGGTCACTATAGGCCGTGCTAGCACTTCTAAGAGAGGGGACGGTCTTGTATCAGGGCCGTAAGTGCTGTAAAGCAGCCCGGGAGATTTGGGGTTTATGAAGTGCAGACAAGTGAACTGGTACACTGCTAGATAATTAATCTGAGGTAATGAATAAGGCTGTGAAGATGCATGCAATCATTAATTCTAATCATGACACGTTTATTTGTCTCCCCTCTCTCCTCCAGGCTCAGTTTAGAGACACAATGTCACCACAACAATGTATGAGGGGCACGGCTAGAGGAAGGACTTTGGGGGAAAAAAAGGATAAATGCAGAAGCTCGAGCAGGTGATTAGATGGATGCGGGAAAAGGGGTAAAATATGACACAAAAGCACTGGAAGATTCCCGAGTAGCCACGGCTGTGAAAGCCGGGTCTTGCTGCCTTCCAGCCGGGGGCCGGGCAGGCTGCCGAGAAAGGGGCGGATTGACGGTGGACTCCATTAATACCTAGAGAAATGTCACCCCCGATGGAGCTTTGATCAACTGAGTGCACCGGGGAGGAGCAGGGAGGACGGTTCGATACGGTTCGCTGCTCTCCTCTGCTGTTTGCTGCCTCTCTGCAGGATTATTGTTATTATTTTTATTAGAAAAATAATATTGCAAATAGGCGCTGACATGCATAATTCATAATTAGATGCACTGATATCTCATGAATGCGTTTATTTTATAATAAAAAAAAAAGTTCAGTTGCCCTGAAACTGGCTTATTTAATATCATTTGTGTAATTTTCATCTCTATTTCCACTTCGAAAACTTCACCACGTGGAATAGAGGAAAATATTCCAAGGTGCATCTGCGCTAAAATGCACATATTTTCAACAGGGGCTGAAAAGAGGAAAAAAGGAATAAAAAAGATTTTTTAAAAAAAGTATGTCATGGCGCTTCTGGTGGGCCACGTAGCCTAAGACAAAAACTTCTACCAAATACCTTTAATGATAGAGACGAATTGAAAACATTTTTTTCTTCTGAAATAATAAAACGTTTCTTTCATTAAAGAAAAACAACATCACAGTTTATCTCTGTTAATCAAATGGGTTTTTTTTTGTTTTGCTGTTTTTAAGCCATATGTATTTTACTTACAGGCCCGTAGAAAGTAGTTTTAACAGAGTCGAAAATGCGTTTTCAACATGTGAGAATGTGAGAGGTCCTTTATTGGTTCCGCAAACTGCTTCAAAGCGCACATTTAATGCGAAGTTTAGCGTCGCTTTCATGAATCGAGTATGTACGGGAGGAAAGGTTCGTGGAGTGGATTGGAGTGGGGTGGGGTAGGGGAGGGGCGCTTCCCTGTCCTTGTGCTGCCCAGTCTGTCAGTCATCATGGCATTATCACACACTGCCAGGACCGAAATTCCATCCATCCATCCATCCATCCATCCATCCATCCGTCCATCCATCCGTCCATCCAAGCAACACTGTGCTCACACAGCAGAAAAGGCCCCATAGCAAACATGGGTGAGATACCCCCCTGCACCCTCCCCCCACCCCCCGACCCGAACATATGCCGATGTGGACTCGATGTGGATTATTGAGCCAACAGCGCAACTCTAAGCAAACATTTTCCAGACTTCTAAACTCCGGCCCGGGCATGTGCTGAGAGAAATCCAATGGGATTTATAGATCATCTCCCTACAGCTGTCCCTTCTCAGCCCCCCTGCCCCCACAACCACCCTTCCCTCCCAATACACACACACACACACACACACACACACACACACACACACTAGCCAATATTGAGAGGCTCATCATTTCACATCCAGGCTAATCTACATCTCCTGTTTTTGTGTGAGATCTTAGGAGTCAGTGAACTGGGGTCCTGGGAGTCCAGAACAGTAACGTTATATGAAACTCAGGTCAGCTAGAAAAAAGGCCGTCACCAGAGTCTCGCTCATTCCTCTAGGGGGCGAATTTAATCTGGGTAAAGAGAGGGCTTATATTCTGACTAGTGCATTTACAGTATTATTTCTGAAATTCCAATTTATCGTTGTCAGAATATGACATCCAACATCGCCGCTTCAGCCTCACTTACATTACAGTACCACTGGATAACTTACAAATATTGTTTTTTCATTTTTTCCCCAGTATTTTGCAATTTTAGTTTAAGAGACAACAATCCTGTGTGAATAATGACGAATAAAACATTAACATATTGATTATTTTATGTCTGTGTAGTTGAGTAAGTTAATATGTTATGCATTTGAGAAATACATACATGTACAAAATGCCCGTATTCTCTAGAACAAATTTTTTTTATGCTACAAAAGCCATTTGTGACTGAATTTAAAAACACACACCTACGAAATATAGTATTCATGTAAATATAGAGCAAATGTCTGGAGATACAAAAAAAAAAAAAAAAGACAAGTTTGCATCGCATGTTAAAAGTCCTGACTCTATGAACCAGGTGTGATTACACAATAATTACCTTCACCACATTCGCGGCTATAATAATAATAATAATAATAATAATAATAATAATAATAATAATAATAATAAAAGAATAAAATGTGTTTTATTTTCTAAGATGAAAATTCTGCAATCACACTCAATGAAAAGTGGAAAACCACTGGGAAGCAGCCTCTAAAGCAGTTCCACTAGTTTAGATTAATGGTACTCTGCGCTTATTCTGCAGTCGAGGTGAAAGGGCTGGGATCACTAATGATTATAATATAATGCGTGGCGATAACCACTCCCTTTGAGATATTATCGCCCGCTGGCCAATTCTCAAGGGACGAACTGCATGGCTGCAGAGCGGCAGATAGCTGCTGCCGCTATTGCAGCAACGGCAGCAGATTTCTGCGCTCTTTAAAAAAAAAAGAAAAAAAAAAGAAGCCCGCAAGCATGGAGAGAGGGAGTGCCGGGCGCTGCTGATATATCTGCATTAAACTATACAGCAGAGTAGAGAGGCTTCCACTTTTCACCCTTTTTTTAAATGTTGAAATAAGAGGGGGTGTTTTACGGCTCAGAAAAACACTGTGTTTACTCAGAGGTTCAGACGCCCTCCCTTTAATACTCACCCTACAGCTTTACAGCTGTAATTCAGACTGAAGAAAAAAGGAAAAAAGAAAAAACCCAGCTTATTTTTAATAGCGATCATTTCAAATTATTTCGTTACTATTACGAAAGAATTTGAAATGATCGCTATTAAAAATAACTAGGTTTTTTCTTTTTTCCTTTTTTCTTTGAGTCTGAATTACAGCTGTAAAGCTGTAGGTAAAAGGGAAGACAGTGAACCTCTGAGTAAACGCAGTGTTTTTCTAGACCGTAAAACACCCCCTCTTATTTCAACATTTAAAAAGAAGGGGTTAAAAGTGGAAACTCTCTCTTACTCTACTGTATAGTTTGATGCAGATATCGGCAGCACCGGGCGCTTCCCTCCATGCTTGCGGCTTCTTTTTCTTTTTTGAAGAGACGCGGAATTGCTCCTGCATTCTCACGGCAGCAGCTCCTGTCCGCTCCTGCGGCCGTCACTCAGTCCCTTGAATTGGCCAGCGGCGATGATATTATTCAAAAGGGAGTGGTTATGGCCGCGCGTCTTATAATCATTAGTGATCCCAGCCTTTACCTGAACTGGGATTGAATTACATTAATCTGAACTAGTGGAGGCTTTCTTTTGACTTGCCGTGGTTTTCCACTTCCATTGAGTGTGATTGCAGAATTTTCGTCTTAAAATAAAACACATTCTTTTATTATTATTATTATTATTATTATTATTATTATTATTATTATTATTATTATAGCCGCAATGTAGTGAAGTATTGTGTAATCACACCTAGTTCATCAAGTAGGACTTTTGACATTGCAATACAAACTTGTCTTTTTTTTTTTTTTTTGTATCTCCAGACATTTTGCTTCTATATTTTACATGAATACTATATTTCGTGGTACTATCCTTTAATTAATGCAGCAAAATCAGCTTTGTGACATTAAAAAAAATAATACGGGCATTTTGTAGCATGTATGTATTCTTCAAAATGTCGTAACATAACTACTGGACTACACAGACATAAAATAATCGAATATGTTGATGTTTTATTCGTCATTATTCACACAGATTGTTCTTCTTAAACTGAAATTACAAGTATAAAATGAAAAAACAATCCTGTAGTTATCCAGTGGTACTGTAATGTAGAATGAGACTGAACGGGACAATGTCAATGCCATATTCTAGACAAAACAATTGAATTCGGAATGATCCTGTAAATGCAGTTCGTCAGAATGTGACACTCTTACCCAGATTGAATTCGCCCCCTAGAAGGAAGTGACGAGTTCCTCCATAGTAGCCTTCTCAGCTGACCTGAGTTTCATATGGAACCTCTCTGGACCCCAGAAACCCAGTTCACTGACTCCTAAGAATCTGACAAACGGAGATGTGGAGTTTGACCTCAATGGAAATGATGAGCCTCTCAAATATAGCTATGCTGTGTTGTGTTGTGTTGTGTGTGTGTGTGTGTGTGTGTGTATTCAGAAAGGAAGGATGATATGGCGGGAGAGAGAGAGAAACACTCTGGGAATGATGCTGAATTCCATTGGATTTCTCTCACACCATGCCACCGATTTAAAAGTGGAATGCTTAGAGTTCAACTGTTGAATTCAATAATGCACATCGGTCCACATGGCATATGTTCAGGTCGGGGGTGGGGGGAGGGTGGGGAGTATGTTCCACCCATGTTTGCTATGGGGCCTTTTGTCTGTGTGAGCACAGTGTTGCTTGGATGACAGATGATGACAGTAGATCATGATGGATGGATGGATGGATCGAGTACGTCCTGGGCAGTGTGTGATAATGCCATGATGACTGACAGACTGGGCAGCACGAGGACAGGGGAAGCGCCCCTTCACCCCCCACTCCAATCCACTCACAAACCTTTCCTACATACTCGATTCATGAAAGCGACGCTAAACTTCGCATTAAATGTACGCTTTGAAGCAGTTTTGCGGAACCAATAAAGGACCTCTCACATTCTCACATGTTGAAAACGCATCGACTCTGTTAAAACTCCTTTCTACGGGCCTGTAAGTAAAATGCATATGGCTTTAAAACAGCGAAACAAAATTGCAGCAGAAATAACTGTGATGTTGTTTCTTAATGAAAGAAACTTTTTAGTATTTTCAGAAGAAAAATGTTTTCAATTCGTATTCTTATCATTAAAGGTATTTGGTAGAAGTTTTTCCTCGTAGGCTACATAGCCACCAGGAATGACATACTTTTTTAAAAAAATCTTTTTTATTCCTTTTTTCCTCTTTTCAGCCCCTGTTGAAAATATGCATTTTAGCGCAGATGGCCCCTTGGAATATTTTCCTCTATTCACGTGGTGAAGTTTTCGAAGTGGAAATCAAGATGAAAATTACACAAATGATATTAGAATGAGCCAGTTTAGAGCAACTAAACTTTTTTTTATTATAAATAAACGCATTAGTGATCATGCATCGTAATTATGAATTATGCATGTCAGCACCTATTTGCAATATTATTTTTCTAATAAAAATAATAACAATAATCCTGCAGAGGCAGCAAACAGCGGAGAACAGCGACCTGCTGCTCCTCCCCGGTGCACTCGAGTTGATCAAACTTGCCCATGGGGATTGGTATTAATGAGATCCACCGTCAATCCGCCCCTTCTCCGGCAGCCTGCCCGGGCTGGAAGGCAGCGAGACCCACTTCACCACGTGGCTCTTCGGGAATCTTCCAGTGCTTTTGTGTCATATTTTACCCCTTTTCCCGCATCCATCTAATCACCTGCTCGAGCTTCTCACTTTATCCTTTTTTTCCCCAAAGTGCCTTTTTATTAGCCATGCTCATACATTTGTATGGTGACATTGTGTCTCTAAACTGAGCCTGAGGGGAGACAAATAAACGTGTCATGATTAGAATTAATGATTGCATGCGTCTTCACAGCCTTATTCATTACCTCAGATTATTCTAGCAGTGTACCTGTCTGCACTTCATAAACCCCAAAGACCGGGCTGCTTTAGCACTTACGGCCCTGATACAACCGTCCTCTCTTAAAGTGCTAGCACGGCCTATAGTAACCAGAATTTAAAGAAAGGAAATTGTTGAAGGTAAGCAAATAAACCTATTCTTAGTGGGAACCAATTTAAAGTTAAAATATAATTAGTTCATATGATTTCATTCTCTTAATCAGGTGCTGACAATCTAAAGGTGGGGGGGGGTGTTTTTGTTCAACTTGAGCACAGCGGCTGTCTGAGAATTCCAAATTTGAGCTTTGTGTGCATGTGAAGATGAAAATGTGGTAAAATAAAAATCTATTGTGAAGGATTACAGTGGTAAGGTTAAAACCATTTTGGTTGATAGGTGTTTGCCCGTAGGGGGAGTCTGAGTATTTTTAAGCCTATAGCCCTATGTTTTGATTTCCTTTCTATTGATAAATATGCCTCCATGAGCTGCTGCCCCCCCCAGGTTTATTCTGAATCAGGCAGAGATTCCCACTGACAGGCTCTCAAAGCATCTTCAACACATGGAACTTTGCTGTTTTTACATGATACAAGTTAGGTCCGCGATAGCGTGGCCTGCAGACTCCGAGATTTCTGGGGTTATGGTTGGATTTTTCTGCTTTTTTTTATTTTAGCTGGAATAAAGGAATGAATTCAGTTTTATAGTCCAAAAGGACTATCGCACTTCCGTTCGTTGTGGAGAAGGGAGCGCTCCGTGCTCGGGAGCTTGAGCGACCTCTGCCTCTCCCTGTCCTCCCTGATAGAAACAGAAAATGTAAGATACTCTCAACAACGCAGAAAGTAGGGGAAGCCTGAAACGAGACAAACGCAAAGGAAAAGAAGAAATGAAACAAAACACAAAACGAGCAGGGATGCTGTGTGGCCGCGTATTTCCAGGCCTTATCTCTTTCCTTCAAGCCGTCTGCTGAGGGTCCTCCCCGAGAACGCCGGGAGGGAAGGCGGACGTGAAGACGACGGGGTCCTTACATGAACAGCCCGTGTAAAAGGTACTGGCGGGGCTATTGTCAGATGAATCGGTGTCCCTGATCTTCTTCTTTTGGTCGCTCACTTTAGACCATTTTGGTTTTACAACGAAGACGTCATTTTCTTCCTGCGATTGCATTTATTTAATTATTGTTACGGCCACAACACAACATTCTGGTAACACTGATTCCTTTTCAAATGCAAATATCCATTAGATAGGGGGAGCGAAATTAATTAATTCAACAACCAAGTACCCCCATGGACAACCGAACAACAAAAATCTTACAAGTGTTAAAGCCTTCAGACACATAAATCATACAACAATAAACAAAAGACGGGAGGATGGTTAATAATCCGGCGTAGGCTCATAGTGTTATTACTTAGGCGGACTTGAAGTGGATTGAGCCTCCCTAATGAATCGTCCGATGTTCTAGATTCCAACTTCTGATTGGCTAAGAAGGCGAGCTGCTGAACTTCAAGCCTCTGCCTCTTCACTTCCACGCTTCCTCGCTCACACCAAAAAGAAGCGGCTGATGTGTGTCTGTGTGTGCGCGCGCGCGCGCTGTAATTGCCAAGGACGGGGCGAGCGTCACATCTCCTGAACCTTAGTCATCGCTTAATAACATCTCGGCATTGTGCGGCTTCCCGCTGTGTAATCAAACATTTACCGAAAATCGTGGTGCGTTCGTGGCGGCTGATTTTCACGGCTGGTTTGTAAGGATAAAGTCTCCATTATCTTTAAATAATAAAAACAAGCATATTTGATTTGTCGTCGTTTTACCTAGCACAAGAAGCGACTTACAGGAACGGACAAGGCCAAATGCGATGTGCGCGGCCGCTGTTCTTTATTCTGAAACGCCAGTGTGTAGTGTCTCTGCTGGGTGGCATCTCTCTCCTCATGCCCAGAACAATTTGTTGGGCAGGACTTGAAACGTGATCTTGTCTC